>CM069160.1:36956420-36997387 GCA_035221665.1 Okamejei kenojei
CTATTGAGAGGGTTTCCGGTTCCACCCCAGTGATTTTCAGAAGTTTAGAAACCACTCGCTTCTCTTTCATTGGTATTAGTAACATATCGGGCTTGCTTGGATTTGGACACGTTTAAATGGAATAAATGTTTTTATGTGTGCTGGGTCTCATGCCTGCTACTGTATGTTCAAATGTGGTTAACGAGGTGTTAAGTATAACTTCTTAATAGAAGCTGATCAATGATGAAAGTTGCGTCTCAGAAAATTTAGGGTCACATGTGCTTTCACCATTACATGGTGATTGTGGGACTTTTGGAAGGGGTAGGTAGATGCGGTAGGTAGGATGGGTTACCCACCAGTCCCGCTGTATATCAATGGGTCGTGGTTGTTTAAAAGGTCAAGAGTTTCAAATTCCTGGGCGTGCACATATCTGAAGATCTTCTCTAGGGGTCGAAGAAACACTGATGCTATTATAAAAGAAACACATCAGCGCCATTACTTATGAGATGATTACGCGAGGAGTCGGGTCTGTCAAGGAGGATTCTCTCGAACTTCTACAGGTGACAGTTTCTTTGCCACAGTAGAGAGATGCATGACGACTTTTGCATCTTGGCTTGGTTCGGTGGCAACTTGAGCGCCCAGGAGGCGAAAAAAAAAAAAGATTACAAAAAAAGTAGTAAAACACACTGGCCCCAGTCCATCATCAATCGGCTCCTCTACTCTCACTCTCCCTACCATCGAGGGGGGCGGCTTTCTATCGCAGGTCGCTGCCTCCAAAGAAGGCTTGGCAATATTATCATCAAGGGAACCCAACACCATCTGGCAATCACACTCATTATTCCCACGTACTTTCAGGTAAAAGGTACCAGGGAGCCTGAAGACTGCAAACATCTAGGTTCAGGAACAGTTCTTCCTACTCCATCAGCTATTGGAACTCAACTCAAACATAAAACTTTGCCCGAACATTAATATCCATTATCAGTTTTATTTCACTTTATTGTTTTAATTTATACATATGTGTGTTTATATTTTATACAATGGCATTATGGACACACTGCTCTGTTCTGCTTATTCATGCCTTCTATATTCTTTGTGGCTGAAGCAAAGCAAGAATTTCATTGTCCTATATGGGACACTTGGCATAAACCTCTCTTGATCTTGAATCTTGAACATGATGAAGTTCTGTCCATTTCAACGTTTAGTAGGATCGTTTTGTAATTGATGCAAGAGATACTTGTTTTTTTTTTTGGGTTTTTTGGATTTCTTCAAGTGGTTGCACCAAGGTTAATTGTATGATGTTTCGCCTGTCGCTGGTTTCCTCATTTCTGGTGACCACTGATGGTTTCACATTCGGGAACGATTTGAACTGCATGCCACATTGTTGTGGAACCACCCAACCCATAGTATATTTTTTGGAGATAATCCTCATCAACAGCTGAAATAATTGGAGGTACAGCAAACAAATCATCACGAATAGATCTGTAGTGCTTGTGACTTTTTTCCTTAGATGTACATTAATTTGTAAAGCAAGAATCAGATGTGGGCCCTACTACTGTAACCTCCCACTACTGTGCCCTTGAGGGTCGTACACTTAACACAGGAGCCCATTCGCAGATGTTTTCATTTCACACACAGGGTGCGGCCGAGTCGGACGAAGATTTGGCAGAAAACTGGAAAAATTTTTTTGGGGGGGGAAATTCGCTTCTTTCGTTGTGTTGGGATAACAATGAACACCGTTAAATGTCAAGTTCCGAAAAGCTGTTTCTGGTTGTGTTGGGATGCAACAAATGCTTTAGAAATGGTCTGCCTGGCTAAATCCGTTGATGACATTGCTATCAGGTTCTTGGCTTAGGTTCATTTGTCGTCAGGATAAGCTGAGACTCACGTGATTTATGCCTACTAAATGCATGTTGGTTGTCAGCAAGGGAATGTTATGTT
The DNA here is from genome assembly GCA_035221665.1 of Okamejei kenojei. Classification (NCBI taxonomy): domain Eukaryota; kingdom Metazoa; phylum Chordata; class Chondrichthyes; order Rajiformes; family Rajidae; genus Okamejei; species Okamejei kenojei. Next base: position 36,958,338 of record CM069160.1, read on the forward strand.
TGCTCACGTTCAGATTACTATTGATTAAATTCTCCAGCAGTTGTTTGGCACCAAGTGCTTGTTCATGCAACAGGACGATTAATTCACAGGGTTGGTGTCTGAACCCTTCGTAAAGAGAAAGAGTGGATGTTAGCTTTCACCTCAATCGAGCGTTTCACAAGGGAGGGCTGCTGTCCCACCCCTGCAATATTCCACATCTGCCTCCACCTCCACCAATTCCCAATATCGAAATGGCCAGTGTGTGTTATGGGTTTGGTGGGGCTTTTGGCTTTCTGGGGCGTCTCGTCGCTAGCCTGGGTTTTTGTGGGCCGAAGGGGACTGTTTCCAGAGGGTCTAGTATGGACATTGTTGGCAGGAATGGATTTCTTGGCCTGGGTAGCTACAGGCCCTGGCAGGCTGGCAGCTCAGTAACTCAGGCCTGGCGGGGCTGGTAGCTCAGAAACTGCCTGGCAGCTCAGTTACTAAGGGCAGCTCAGTCCACTCAGCCTGGCAGGCTGGCAGCTCAGTAAATCAGGCCTGGCGGGATGGTAGCTCAGAAACGACCAGAAATTCTGCCGAGAAACAGGGACAAACTCTGAGAGAGAATGGAGTAGAGATGGTGGACAATGAATTTGATACATTTTCATCTTTTTAACAGATCAAAGCAATCAGAGGGAGGGAAATCAATCATTGTGTGGTTCTCTGGAGCGCAAGTATGGGTAATGCGCTGAAGGGACTGGTTTCCAGAGGGATAGTACGGACTTTGTGGACTGAATAGATTTCTTGGACTTGCAGTTCAGTGATTCATGACTAGTGGGCTGGCAGTGCACTAAGTCATGGCTGGTGGGCTGTCAATTCCGTCACTTACAGCCTGGGCTGGCAGTCCACTTCACTCATGGCTGGTGTCTTGGCAGTTCACTTCGGTTAACTACCCTCCTGCCCTCCATCCCCCACTCTGCTCCTTGACCATTCCCCTCCCCCCCACGCAAATTCAGTCCATCTCCACTCAATGCACTCTTAGTTGCCCTCCTACAGCGCAGCCACTCCTGCCTATTACGTACGCATTGCAATGGCAAGTGGATATAAAATAAATAAAGGATTTATTAAAGTTTAAAATGTGAATAACTCTTGAAATATCACAATAATTTAAATGTTAAAGATGAGATTTATTAAGTTCAGTTATTTCTTGATTCTCTCTTGTTGTGTTTCTGCTGCTCATTGCCTCTTGATTGCCTCTTTGCATGTTGATAAAAAAAAAGAGACAATTTTAATATAGAGTGATTGAGCGGTCAATTTTTAACAAAGAAAATCTGGGAATTCATCTGAAAAGTTATAATTCAGTGCAGGGCAGAAAATCCAATCTCACAGTGCTGCAAACAGAGTACAGGCAGAAAATCAAATCTCACAGCACTTCAAACAGAGTGTAGGCAGCAAATCTAATCTCATAACACTTGAAGTGGAGTGCAGGCCACCAAATCCAACTTTACAGCAATTGAACAGCTCACAAATTCACACACACACATACACACCCTCCACCTCACACACATACATACACTCACACACATACACACACACACACACACATACACTCACACACACATACACACATACACACACACACACACATACACTCACACACACACACTCTCACTCACACACACACATACACTCACACACACTCGCTCACACACACATACACTCACACGCATACACTTACACACACACTCACACACAAACACATACATTCACACACTCACACATAGATTCAACACACATACACTCACACTCACATACACACACAAATGCACACACAAATCTGCTCACATACACATGCATGCACTCACACACACATACACTCACACACATACAAACTCGCACAGTCATACACACACACACATACACACACGCACAGACTCACACACAAACCCACACACACACTCATACGCTCTCACACACACATACATACACTCACACACGCATAAACACTCACGCACACATACACACACACACACTCACGCACACACATGCACACACCCACATACACACTCACACGCATGCACTCTCACACACATACACACTCACACGCACAAATACACTCACACACATATACACTCACGCACACATACACAAAGACACACACACACTCACATATACACACATACTCATACACACACACTCATACACACATACTCACACGGACATACACACTCACAGACACACTTACACACATGCTCGCACACCCACACTCACACACATTCACACTCACACACACACATACTCACACACACATACACAAGACAGTAAACTTTCTTGAATACTCACACGGCTGAGTGCGGCCTCTGCATCTTGGGGCTTCCGCAGTCAGCGGCACTTCCGCAATCAGTGCAACCTCTGCATTCACCGGAAATTACGCTATGAGCGCGATCTGTCCACTAAGCGGAAGTTCCGAAATGAGCGGGAAATTTGGAGCAAACGCAGTCGGACCTAATAATTCATTGATTCCTTCCAAACACAGTCGGACATAATAAAGCATTTCAGTTTCAAGCACAGGCAAACGACTCATGGCATTGTCATTAAGGGCTAAGAAATCATTTCTGTCCTGGGCCTCCTCCATGGCCAGCGTGAGGACCACCGTAAATTGGAAGAGCAGCACGTCTTATTTCGCTTGGGCAATTTGCAGGCCCAGCGGTATGAACATTGACTTCCCTAATTTCAGGTAGTCCTTACTTTCTCCTCCCCTTCCCAGCTCTCCCTCAGCCCATTGGCTCCACATCTTCGTTACTTCTTCCCGACCCCCCCCCCCACTCTCACATCAGTCTGAAGAAAGGTTTTGGCACGAAACATTGCCTATTTCCTTTGCTGCATAGATGCTGCCTCACCCGCTGAGTTCCTCCATCATTTTTGTCTATTGTCGGACATAATAAAGCATTTATTCCTTCCAAACAGTGGGACATAATAAAGCATGTATTCCTTCCAAACAGTGGGACATAATAAAGCATTTATTCCTTCCAAACACAGTTGGACCTAATAAAGCATTGCAGTTTCAAGCACAGGCAGGGCAGCAGACAAACAATTCATGACATTATCGTTAAGGGCTAACAAATCATTTATGGCAAGAACATAAAGGGCAAACAAAGCATTATGATTCGCAAGCACATTGCTGGCTAACACATTATTAATTGCAAGCACATTAAGGTTTAACAAATCATCATTCATGGCAAGCACATTACTGGCTAACAAATCATTTATTGCAAGCAAATAAAAGGTTAACCACATAAACCACATAACCACAAAAACCACATAAAGGGCAGACTCACAGTTCTGTAGACCCACAGTGTTCTGTAGACGCACAGCAGAATGACAGTCATTGCCTCTCCCTCGCAATCCTGCAGAGAGACTGAGTCACGTCCAGGCATCCGGGGTTTTATAGTGCTCCTCCCCGGAAGGGGCGGTACCTTCATCGCGGTGATAGACAGGCACAAGGAGCTCAAGTTTTTTAAACACTCATAACTTTTTAAATTTTCATCGATGGGAAAAATCCTCGGGGCCTGCTCAGCCAAGGAGGAATGTGAGTAAGATGGCAAAAATCACTGCGATACAGGGTAGCGTTTTTTCTAAAATCAATATACAGCGCAGACAGGAAGTTCTGAAGATGACACTATTAAATATCTAGATGCACCAATCGGTACAGTGAAATGTGGGTTACCTTACAGCAATAGGAATAAAAACCAACACAACACACGATGGAATTTATCATAAACATCCCCACACAGCGGAATCAACGTTTCCCACTGTGAGGTAAGGCAACAAAATTCAGTCATCTTCCTCTTTTGTAGTTCACCTGTGGTTGGGGCTTCCCGAGCCCTTCGCTGTCGCCGCTACGGCAGCCCGATGTTCAGGCCCTATCGCAGGGTTGATGGCGCTCCGACGTCGGAACGGAAGAGCATTCTCAGCGGTTTGGATTTCCGAATAGGCCACTTCTTACCGGAGACCGCGGCCCCCGCGGTCGACAGGCGGAGCTGGGGCGGAGATTCAACACTGGCGGCCCTCGGCAAAGGGATCACCAGGACTCCGCAATGTTAATGTCAGCGCCGCCCGCGGCTAGAAGCTCCGCAAACCATAGTTCCGCGATGTTGAAGCTGCAGGCCCAACACTCCTGAGTTTCATACGGCAATCCCAGGTAAGGCAACGCCCACTCCGCGATGGTAATTCAGTGCTGCGCCGCTGCTAAAGCTCTGGTCGGTGTCCGGCAGAAAAGGCCGCGCCAATCCAGTTGGTAGGCTGCGAGGAGGGGGCAAAGATGTGACTCAGCGAAAAGATGCATCCTCGCCAGGAAATGACTGAGAAGCGGATTCCCCCTTACCCTACCTACCGCCCCCCCCACAAAAATATATTAAGAAACCTCCAAAACATACTTTTTAAACAGAAAAAAAATTAAAAAGGAAAAACAGACAGACTGTAGGCAGAGTGTGCCATCATGCGACGTCCCTAGGTGATCTAAACGTATTCATCCAGACTCCAGCGATTTCAGGCCCAGCGCTGCAAAACACTCATCGTTGATTAACCTACTCATTCCTGGGATCATTCTTATAAACCTCTTCCGAACCCTCTCCAGAGCCAGCACATCTGTCCTTAGATATGTTGCCCAAAATTGCTCACAATATTCCAAATGCGGCCTGACCAAAGTCTTATAGACTCTTAACGTCATATCCCTGTTTTTGTATACAAGCCCTCTTGTAAAAATGCTAGCATTGAGTTTGCATGTGCTTATGTATTATATAGCATTACCCGATTGTACAGCATGCAAAGCAAAACGTTGCATTGTACCTCGGTACATGGGGAGAGCAATACATAAGAAATGTGCATGCATTCTGACTAGATTCTGTAGGGTTCCCAATAGATAGCTGAGGTACAGAAGAGGAACTGTGACAAGTCTCAGGTGATGCTTTGATATGTCATGAGCTCAGTTAATGATAGCGTCTAAATGATAGACTCTTATACATCGGCGACACTAAACGTTGTGCTGGACATTCATTTTTGCTGAACATCTTCAATCAGTCTTCCTGGACCTACTTGATCTCACGGTTGTTGAACAATTTAATTATTTTTCCAATTCCCACACAGACCTTTCTATCCAACGTGTCCTCCATTGTCAGAGCGAGGCTAAAGGCAAATTTGAGGAACCCAGTGGTATGAACATTGATTTATCTAACTTCAAGTAACCCTTGCTTTCCCTCGCTCTCTATCCCTCCCCCACCCAAGTCCCATCAGTTTCACCCGACATGCAGCTAACAATGGCCTGTTTATTTATCATTGTTACTTTTTACATAACTTTAATTCATGTTCTTTATCTCTCTAAATCATAGAGCAAATATGTAAGGAGATAGCAGATATTAGTAGTAAGCACAAGGTAGTGATTGTGGGAGATTTCAATTTTCCAAAAATAGACTGGGAAACACATTCTGTAAATGGGCTGGATGGTTTGGAGTTTGTAAAATGTGTGCAGGATAGTGTTTTTGCAGCAGTACATAGAGGTATCGACCAGAGAAGGGGCAGTGCTGGACCTCCTGTTAGGAAATGAGGCAGGTCAGGTGACGGAGGTATGTGTTGGTGAGCACTTCGGGACCAGTGATCACAATACCATTAGTTTCAATATAATTATGGAGAGAGTCAGAACTGGACCTAGGGTGGAGATTTTTGATTGGAGAAAGGCTAAACTTTGAGGGAATGCGTAAGGATTTTAAAGGAGTGAATTGGGACACTTTGTTTCAAGGGAAGGATGTAGAAGAGAAATGGAGGACATTTAAAGGGGAAATTGTAAGAGTACAGAATCTTTATGTCCCTGTTAGGTTGAAAGGAAATAGTAAAAATTGGAAAGAGCCATGGTTTTCAAGGGAAATTGGACACTTGCTTCGAAAAAAGAGAGATATCTACAATAATTATAGGAGGCATGGAGTAAATGAGGTGCTAGAGGAGTATAAAGAATGTAAAAAGAATCTTAAGAAAGAAATTAGGAAGGCTAAAAGAAGATATGAGGTTGCTTTGGCAAGAAAGGTAAAAGTAAACCCAAAGGGTTTCTACAGCTATATTAATAGCAAAAGGATAACGAGGGATAAAATTGGACCATTTGAGAACCAGAATGGACAGCTATCTGCAGAGCCAAAAGAGATGGGGGAGATATTGAACAATTTCTTTTCTTCGGTATTCACCAAGGAGAAGGATATTGAACTGTGTGAGTTAAGGGGAAAAAGTAGGGTAGCTATGGAAACTATGAGATTCAAAGAGGAGGAAGTACTGACACTTTTGAAAAATATAAAAGCGGGTAAGTCTCCAGGTCCTGACAGGAAATTCCCTAGGACATTGAGGGAAGTTAGTGTAGAAATAGCAAGAGCTATGACAGAAATATTTCAAATGTCATTAGAAACGGGAATAGTGCCGGAGTATTGGCATACTGCGCATGTTGTTCCATTGTTTAAAAAGGGTTCAAAGAATAAACCTAGCAATTATAGACCTATTAATTTGACGTCAGTGGTGGGCAAATTAATGGAAAGGATACTTAGAGATAATATATATAAGCATCTGGATAAACAGGGTTTGAAGCGGTAACTAGGGAAATTGATGAGTGTAAAGCAGTGGATGTTGTCTATATGGATTTCAGTAAGGCCTTTGACAAGGTTCCCCATGGAAGGTTGGTTAAGAAGGTTCAATCTTTGGGTATTAATGGCGGAGTAGCAAGATGGATTAAACAGTGGCTGAATGGGAGATGTCAGAGAGTAATGGTGGATGGCTGTTTGTCAGGTTGGTTGCCGGTGACCAGTGGGGTGCCTCAGGGATCTGTGTTGGGTCCACTGTTGTTTGTCATGTACATCAATGATCTGGATGATGGGGTGGAAAATTGGATAAGTAAGTATGCAGATGATACTAAGATAGGTGGTGTTGTGGATAATGAAGTAGATTTTGAAAGTCTACAGAGAGATTTGGGCCATTTGGAAAAGTGGGCTGAAAGATGGCCGATGGAGTTTAATGCTGTTAAGTGTGAAGTGCTACATCTTGGCAGGACAAATCAAAATAGGACGTACATGGTAAATGGTAGGGAATTGAGGAATGCTGTGGAACAGAGGGATCTAGGAATAACTGTGCATAGTTCGCTGAAGGTGGAATCGCTTGTAGATAGGGTGGTAAAGAAAGCCTTTGGTGTGCTGGCCTTTATAAATCAGAGCATTGAATATAGGAGTAGGGAAGTAATGTTAAAATTGTACAAGGCATTGGTAAGACCAATTCTGGAGTATGGTGTACAATTTTGGTCGCCTAATTATAGGAAGGATATCAACAAAATAGAGAGATTTCAGAGGAGATTTACTAGAATGTTGCCAGGGTTCCAGCAACTATGTTACAGAGAAAGGTTGAACAAGTTAGGTCTTTATTCTTTGGAGCGCAGAAGGTTAAGGGGGGACTTGATTGGGGTCTTTAAAATGATGAAAGGAATAGACAGAGTTGACGTGGATACGTTTTTCCCATTGAGGGTAGGGAAGATTCAAACAAGAGGGCATGACATGAGAATTAAGGGACAGAAGTTTAGGGGTAACATGAGGGGGAACTTCTTTACTCAGAGGGTGGTGGCTGTGTTGAATGAGTTTCCAGCAGAAGTGGTGGAGGCAGGATCGATTTTAACATTTAAAAGTAAAGTGGATAGGTATATGGACGTGAAGGGAATGGAGGGGTATGGTCTGAGTGCAGGTAGATGGGACTAGGGGAAAACAAATGGTCGGCACGGACTGGAAGGGCCGAGAGGGCCTGTTTCCGTGCTGTAATTGTTATATGGTTATATGGTTATATGGTTATTGCCTATATCTCTCTCTTGTCTTATCCTAACCAGTCTGAAGAAGGCTCTCGACACGAAACGTCACCCTTTCCTTCTCTGCCAACATCTGGAACATTTTTCTTGCATCTACCCAGTTCAATCCTCGAAGAATTTTGTATGTTTCCAGAAGATCCCCTTTCACCCTTGTGAATTCCAGCGAATACAACCCCAATCGACCGATTCTATCATCATTTATCAGTCCTGCCATCCCGGGAATAAACCTGGCGAACGTTCGCTGCACTCCCCGAATGGCAAAAATGTCCTTCCTGAAATTAGGAGACCAAAATTGCACACATGACCCCTGGTGCGGTCTCACCACGGCTCTGTACAACTGCAGGAGGACCTTCTTGCCCCTAAACTGAAACCCTCAGTCAGAGTATTGTGTAGACATAGGGAGGTCATCTCACAGTTATATAAGACATTGATGAAAGTAGATTTAGAGGATTGCGTTCAGTTTTGGTCACTGTGCATATATGTTGTCAAACTGGAAAGGGTGCAGAGAAGATTAACGAGGCTGTTGCTAGGATACGAGGATCTGAGCTACAGAGTGAGATTGGGCAGGCTGGGACAGTATTCCTTGCAGCGCAGGAGGTTCAGGAGTGCACATAGAGATGTACAAAATCATGAGAGGAATAGATCAGTTAATTTCATTTAGACAAGGGAATTAAATAATGAGTTAGACTCAGAGCTCCCGTTGATTTTGAAGAAAGAGCAACAAAGGGAAGCAGGAAAAATAACTGATTGGCTCTAACCTGAGTGGGAGGAGAGTTAGAGGTGAGTCAGAGGGGGGAAACAGTTTAAAACTGAGGAATTTGGTTTGTAAATTGGTAAATTTGGCAATTTATCAGTCATTTTACTTCGGAGTCATGTGAGTGATTCCGTGAAGAAGTCCCGCCAGTCCGCATGAGCGTCATTACATCTGATGCTCGCACCGATGGGCTGGCAGGCGCGTGGCTCCACCAGCAGTAAGTTAAAAACCCTGAGGTAAGTTTAGCTGAGGTCGTTTTCTGCTGTCGGTAAATCTTGTTTGCAGGAACAAGTCGGCAATGGGGAAAATGGTTAAAGGAAGGCCGAGGCGGTCCGCTTGGGGAGCAGCTGCAGAAGACCGCAGGAGTGCGGGTAGCGGGCGGCCATCCATCTCGCCTTCAGAGTCGCTGGTGGCACGGCCAGTGGCTTCTGACTTGGTGCCGGTGGAAGGCCTTATGGCTACTCCGGTGGACCAGCTGCAAGACTTGCAGGACACGGGGGCAGAAGTGTATACCGCCATCCATGCAGGTAGGTGGGTCTGGTTCTTTTCAGAAATGCATGGGCCAGTCATAAGTTGGTGGGAGTTTACATTTGTTTTCAATGAGTGGTGCTGTATAACCTCAGATTCGATTATACTGCACAGTATACTACGGTTCCGAACTGAATTCATTTTCTAATTGTGTCCACCTACACAGCATACACCTAGTCGGACATTGCGTTTTTCACAACAAGAGTCTTTAGATGTACAAGCTGAAATTGAAACGCTAGCTGCAAAAGGGGCAATTGAGAAATCTTCTCATCAATCTCACCAATTTGTATCTAATATATTCCATAGACAAATGAAGGATGGTGGGTGTCGCATCATTCTTGATCTAACTCGGCTTAACTCCTATGAGCAGTATAAACATTTCAAAATTGAAACGCTTGTTACTGCCAAACAACTGGTTTGCAAAGGACGCTATATGGCATACATGCATCTCAAAGATGCATACTATTCAGTACCCATTCATTACAATCACCGGAGAGATTTGAAATTTAGCTGGATGAAGCAATTATGGCAGTTTAAAGCATTGCCTAATGGATTAACTTTGGCTACTAGATTATTTACAAATTTGTTAAAACTGGTGTTGGGCCTACTCCGGGCTCAGGATCGTATTGTCATGGCCTATTTGGATGATATCCTAATCATAGGCAACACTAAGCAATCAGCTGAATTATCTGTTTCAGCTACCAAACTTATGTTTCAGAGATTGGGGTTTCTCATTCATCCAGTTAAATCCAAATTTTACCATCTAGAGTCATTGATTATTTGGAGTTCACCGTGAATTCAACTCACATGTCTGTGACTCTGTCACCAGGCAAGAGGTCAGAGTTAATAGAAGCTTGTAACAGCCTCGTTGATGAGCAACAATCATCTATTCGGCAGCTGGCTAATATAACTGTCAAATTAGTGGCTGCTATGTAACCTGAATGATGCTGGAGAAGGCGTAGGCAAGCCCCGAGGAAGCAGATGTGGCTGTGGTATCGAGTCTGGGTGAGGATGTGGTCGTAGAGTTGGAGGGAAGGGGGTATCACAGAGGGGGAGCAGTTAGAGAGGAGGTTGTGAAACTGTCTCCGTAGGGAGGAGGAGAACTTCTTCAAAGTAGGCATACCTTGAGGAGATAGGTGCAGGCAAGCCCCGAGGAAGCAGATGTGGCTGTGGTATCGAGTCTAGGTGAGGATGTGGTCGTAGAGTTGGAGGGAAGGGGGTATCACAGAGGGGGAGCAGTTAGAGATGAGGTTGTGAAACTGTCTCTGTAGGGAGGAGGAGAACTTCTTCAAAGTAGGCATACCTTGAGGAGATATGAATGGGTTGGATTCACACAATAGAGAATCATTAAATGCTGAAATTTCAGTAAAAGAAATCGAAGAATCTATCAGATCATTAAAAAAATGGTAAAACACCGGGACCAGATGGTATTGGCTCGGAATTTTATAAAACATTTTATGATCTGATTGCACCACGCTTGAAAACACTCTATGAATTTATTCATACTCAGCAGAAACTACCAGAAACTTTAAATGAATCTATTATAACACTTATACCTAAAATAGACAAAGATCTGGATGACCCAGGATCATTTAGAGCTATAGCTCTTTTAAATACTGATCAAAAGATATTAACTAAAATATTAGCACAAAGGCTAAGTACAGTTATTAATTAATTAATTCATCCCGATCAAACAGGATTTATACCAAAGCGATATTCCTCATATAACCTGAGACGTTTATTCAATATTATATACTCGAAAAGAGGTATTAATAAAGATCTAGTAGTTATTTCCTTAGATGCGGAGAAAGCCTTCGACCAGGTGGAATGGTCGTACTTGTTTTCGGTTATGGAAACTTTTAAATTGGGAGAGAAGTTTATTACTTGGGTCAAATTATTATAGACTAATCCAACAGCCAGAATAATAACAAATATAACGCTATCAACCAAATTCAATCTATCTCATGGCTGTAGACAAGGTTGCCCTTTATCCCACTACTATTTGCACTTGCAATAGAACCATTAGCTCAACGTGTGAGATCACATCCTGAAATATATGGGTACGATACCAGAGATACTGAGAATAAAATCTCCTTATATGCAGATGATGGGTTACTTTATATTACAAAACCGGAAATTAGTATCCAAAGTTTATTAAAATTAATAACTTAATTTGGATCTTTTTCAGGATATAGTATTAATTGGAATAAAAGTGAACTCGTGCCAAAACGAATTAGGTCAAATTATTAGACCAGAAGTATGGGATGAAAGTTTACAACACATAGACCACTGCTCGTTAAATGCTAGACACTCTCTTATACAATTTAAAATATTACATAGACTACATTACTCAAAATCCAAACTACATAACATTTTTTCAAATGTATCTGCCATATGTGATAAATGTCAGCACTTAGAAGCCAACTTGACACACTCATTTACAAATTGGGTAAAAATCACAAAATTTTGGATAGAAATATTTAGGATAATTTCGAATGCTGTTAATATGAATCTGACTCCTGACTCAAAGTTAATAATATTGGGAAGACTGGAAACAGATCAATTAATAACAGCGAATCGAAGATTTTGTATTGATTATAATTTAATAATTGGGAAAAAATTAATACTAAAATTCTGGAAAGGTCCTACATCCCCCACAATCAAAATTTGGATTACAGGAATGTCGGAGACACTCCACCTGGAAAGATTGAGGCTTGTCCTAATGGACAGGTTGGATCTTTTAGAGGAATATGGTCTCCATACATTGAATATCTAAAGGGTCAAAATGGCTCGGCGCGAGAGCCTGACAGAAACCTGAATAATGGAATAGATGAAGAAATACTGATAACAAATCATGGATATATTTCCATCGATGGGTAACTTTTTAATATTCCATTCACTTCTTTATTTTTGATTTCTTATCTCTATATTATTTTTCTCTATCTTTTCTTACTTATAAAAAAAATGTATAGAAATATAAATGTCTTAAATGTTAATATTAATAATATTACGAATGTATTTAAGAAGTATATTTCTATTAATATGTATTTACAATTAATACAACTATTCATCAAAATTAATGGCTGCTTTTCCAGCCGCACAGTTTGGACCTTTACATTATCAAACTTTGCAACGTGCAAAGGAGCAGGAACTCATAAGGTATGCAGGTCATTTCGATAGACCTATGCGGTTATCAGTGAAAACGTTGCTGAGTTACAATGGTTGATATCGAATATTTGGCATTGCTCCAGTAAAATTCGGATTCATACACCTTCAGTTATTTTACAAACTGATGTTAGTGCTCTAGGATGGGGAGCTACTGATACCACCTCCAGCTGTGGGGGCAGATGGAATATGCATGAGGCATTAATTCTTCAATCCCGTGGTATTAACTATTTAGATTTGTTGGGAGCACTCTATGGTTTAAAGGTGTATTGTACTAATATGCATGATTTGCATGTGCAGCTTCAGATTGACGACACCACAGCAGGAGCACACATTAATCACATGGGCGGAATAAAGTCGGTATCATGTGATAAGTTGGCTAACCTTATTTGACACTGGTGTATTAAAGGAAACATCTGGATTTCAGCTATCTACTTACCAGGTAAATTTAACATGGTGGCAGACATCAGGTCACGAAAATTCAATGACAACACAGAATCGATGTTGAATCATAAAATATTCAATGATATTGTTGCTCGGCATGGCGTACCAGAGATTCATTTGTTTGCATCCAGATTGAATCACCAGTTACCAAAGTATGTTTCATGGGAACCAAACCATGGGGCAGTGGCGGTAGATGCATTCTCGCTACACTGGGGTGGAATGTTTTATATACATTTCCCCCTTTTTCCCTCATCAGCTGGTGCTTGCTTAAGTTCGAGCAGGACTCCGCCTCAGGTATTTTGGTATTTCCCGACTGACCGACAGCCATGGTTTCCACTACTTCTGAGACTAATAACACAGCCTTTTATGGCTATCCCCAAAAGCAGAACCTGCTGGTTCATCCTGTAACTGGGGAGAACCATCCACTACATGACCGTATTAATCTATTGATTTGCAGATTCTGAGGAGGCCGTTCCTGGGGCTCGGACTATCAGGGTGTATGGTGGATGTGATTACTGCGGCCTGGAGTGATAGTACTAAAAAACACTATGTTTCTCATATCACGAAATGGGAGGTGTTCTGCTTGCAGTCGAACATTTCATATCATCCGGCAAGCATACCTGACGCGTTGGAATTTCTTTCCACGCTATATTTTGATGAGCGACTCAGCTATAGTGCCATTAGTAGTGCCAGGAGTGCCTTATCGTCCTACCTCTTGCAAGGATCGGGACAACGCTCTGTTAGGTCTCACTCTTTAATATATCGGTCCCTGAAGGGTATATTTAACTGTAATCCCCCAGGCCCAGGTACACGGAAATCTGGGATGTGATCGTGGTTTTCGCGCTGCTTCACCAATGGGCTCCAGCAACATCTCTGCCATTGCCTAGATTCACTCTTAAAGTGGTTATGCTCATCCCGCTGGTTTCAGCGCAATGCGTACAGACATTGCAGAAGCTTCGACTGGACAGGATGGTTTCATCTGTCAACAACATAACCTCTTATGTTTATGATTTACTTAAGCAGAGCAGGCCAGGGACGTCAGGGCTTAAACGTAATTTTATGGCATACACCATAGACTTTCGCCTATGTGTAGTTAAGCATTTACGGCGGTATATCAACATCACCAAGAGCCTCAGAGCCCCGAATTATCGTTATTCATCAGTCACCAAAAGCCTCATATGAAGGTGTCGGTACAGACCATCTCAAGGTAGCTGAAACAAGTTCTGGCTTGGGCTGAAGTGGACACAGATGTTTTAAATCTCACTCCACCAGGGCGGCATCAACATCAGCAGCGAGGGCACTGGACGTCCCTCTCGACCAAGTCCTCGCGGCCGCGAGGATGGTCCAATGAACTGACGTTTGAAAGGTTCTATCATAAACCTATTGCCACACCGGGGGTATTTGGCCACTCCATTTTGAATTCTGTTTTGTAGCTTCCCCCTGGGAGAGAGGGGTCGCTATTGTTTATCTTTTTTGTTAATTAAAGCATCAACGTGTTTATGTCTGTATCATGTTTGAATGCATTATTTGTTATTACACATCCTGTGTCAACCGAGGCAGTGTGTCGCATGGACTTGTATCCATGGCATGTAATCACAGAGCTTTGAAGTCTTCATGGAATCATTCACGTGACTCCGAGGTAAAATATAAAGATTAAACGAGAACTTACATGTTTGAAGTTTGATCTTTATTTTATGAGGTGTTACGATGAGCGATTATGTGCCCACCGCTCCCAACCATTATATCACAAAGGTCATCTGGTAGTTCTAGGTTTCTAATCTTACTATGTTACTTCAATTACTGTTACCTGCTTTGAAGATTGACGCGCATGCGGACTGGCGGGACTTCGCTCATCGCTCATCGTAACTCCTCATAAAATAAAGATCAAACTGGTAAATTCTCATTTAATCTTACTAATATAAGCAAGACGGCTCTTAGGGAGCGGCGGTGAGGGAGCGGCCCTGTGACTAACGTGTGAGTCTTTGGCTCGAAAGTCTTTGGCTTGAGAGTCTTAGGAGAGGAGGCTACGCTTAAAGTTGTGAATTTATGGAATACCCTGCCACAGAGTGGAGGCGAAATCACTGGATGGATTTAAGGTAGAGTTGGATAGAGCTCTCGGGGCTAGAGGAGTCAAGGGTTATGGGGAGAAGGCAGGCACCGGTTACTAATAGTGGACGATCAGCCATGATCATATTGAATGGCGGTGATGCTCGATGGGCCGAATGGCCTCCTCCTGCGCCTATTTTCTATGTTTCTATGTTTCTGAAGCTCGAGAGGACGGAACGCGGTGAACATATGTCGGGGCAGATTAGACAGTGTAAGGCTTGCAGAATGTGGGAGCCCAGGGACTCGGATGGAGCCTCTGGCTGCTACAACTGTGGCAAGTGCGTCCAGCGTCAGCTCCTAAAGGACCGTGTTGGGGCATTGGAGAAGCAGCTGGATGACCTCAGGGCCATCCGGGAAAATGAGAGTTTCCTGGACAGGACCTACAGTGAGGTAGTCACGCCGAGGTTACGGGAAGAACCAAGGTGTGTGATAGAGAGAAAGTGTGGAAATCGTGGAGTGCAGAAGACTCAGGTGGCTGTGCCTAATGAAAACAGGTATGCCCTCTTGGGAACTGTCTGGGGAGACGATGTTTCCAGTCCGAGCGGCGGACACGTCGGTGGCTCCAATCCTGGAGATGGGACTCGACCGGCGAGACCGACGTAGGTCAGAGCCCTAGTGGTGGGTGGCTCCATTGTCTGAGGAGCAGACAGGAGATTCTATGGCAGCAGAAGAGGATGGTCTGTTGCCTCCCTGGTGCCAGGGTTCAGGATGTCACGAGCCGAATTCAGAACATCCTCAAGAGAGAAGGTGAACAGCCGGCAGTAGTTGCGCATGTAGGCACAAACGACATCGGAAAGAAGAGGAAGGAGGTTCTCCAACATGACCTAAGAGAGTTGAGAAGAAGACTGAAATGCCGGACTTCTCGGGTGGTTATCTCTGGATTGCTTTCCAGTACCACGTGCAAGTGAGGACAGGAACTGTTAGATAGGGGATCTGAATGTGTGGCTGAGGGGCTGGAGCAGGGAGCAAGGATTGAGATTTATAGACCACTGAGATCTCTTCTGGTGTAGGGGCGACCTGTACAAAAGGGACGGGTTACACCTTAACTGGAGGGGGACCGACATTCTGGCAGGCAGGTTTGCTAGGGCTACACGTGTGGGGGGGATTGACAAATTGGGAGTATAAAGATGGAGTTGAAGGGGAAGTGGCAATAGGAAGAATTATAAACGTTTCTCGAAATAATGGGAAGGAAGTTTGAGAATGGACAACAGAGTAAGGTCAGGGCCAATTGCGAGGGGGGCAGTGAATACGGAGGTCAAAGTGCTGTATATGAATGCGCGAAGTATAAGGAATAAAGTGGACGAGCTTGAGGCTCAATTAGAAACTGGCAAGTATGATGTTGTGTGAATTACTGAGACATGGCTGCAAGAGGGCCAGGGCTGGGAACTGAATATTCAAGGGTATACCTCCTATTGAAAAGGCAGACAGGTGGGCAGAGAGGGTGGGGTTGCCCTATTGGTGAGGATCAGTCCCTTGCAAGGGGTGACATTGAAACAGGAAATGTGGATAGTACGGATAGAACTAAGGAATTATAAGGTGAACATTTGCACAGCACTGGAATCACCGGTTCCGTCATCACTCATGTGCTCTGTCATCGGCCGGCCTGCCAGCCCAGTTGTAATTCCTTCGTCTAAATTGTCAATAAATATTATAAGTATCTGGGGTCCCAGCACTAAGTCTTCCGGCACACCACTAATTCCTGCCTGCAATTCTGAAAAGGACCAGTTCATTCCTACTCTTTGCTTCCTGTCTGCCAATCAGTTTTCTATCCATGTCAATACCCTGGTCCCAATACCATGTGTTCTAGTTTTGCACACTAATCTCTTGTGTGGGACCTTGTAAAAAGGCTTTTAGAACATCTGAATCCACCACATTCACTGGCTCTCCCTTATCCATTCTACTTGTTACATCCTCAAAAATTCCAGAAGATAATTCAAGCATGAATTCCCCTGCATAAATCCATGCTGACTTTGACCGATCCTGTTACTACTTTCCAAAAGCTGTTACATCTATAACATTCGAATTAAGCATCTTCCGCACTACCAATGTCAGGCTAACTGGTCTATAATTCATTATTTTGACTTTCCCTCCTTTCATTAAAGAGGTTTACATTCGCCGCCCTCCAGTCCACCGGAACTGATCCAGAGTCTATAGAACATTGGGAAATAATCACCGATGCATCCACAATTTCTCGGACCGCTCCTTGAGTACACTGGGATGCAGACCATCAGGCCCTGGGGATTTATCTGCCTTCAGTCTCAACAGTTTGCATAACACAATTTCCTTGTGGACTAATGTGGATTTTCTTCAGTTCCTCCTTCCCTCCAGATCCTTGGTCCCCTAGTTTTTATGGGAGATTGCGTGTGTGTCCCTTGGTGAAGACGGAACTAAATGTACCTGTTTTACATCTGGGGTTGTGGAATGCGAGGGAGGCTCTCAGTATACAATGGCATATAGTTCAGGTTCAGAAAGAGGATAATTAATATGTTAATAATTCTGATACTAGACCACAACTGGACCGCAACCATTCGGCCCTTCGACCTAGCACCGCCACTCAATATGATCATAGCTGATCCTCCAAAATCAAAAAAGATTTTCCTCATCACTGTCCTAAATGGCCTACCCCTTATTCTTAAACTGTGACCCCTGGTTCTGTACTCCCCCAACATCAGGAACATGTTTTCTGCATCTAGCCTGTCCAATCCTCTAAGAATGTCATATGTTTGCAGTGTAAGATTCCCTCTTATCCTTGAATTTTCCTTGAATTCCAGCGAATACAAACCCAGTCGACCCATTCTTTCACCATATGTCAGTCCCCCAATCCCGGGAATTAACCTGGTGAACCTGCGCTGCACTCCCTTAATAGCAAGAATGTCCTTCCTCAAATTAAGAGACCAAAATTGCACACAATACTCCAGGTGCGGTCTCACCAGGGCCCTGTACAACTGCAATAAGACCTCCTAGCTCCTGAATTCTCGCAATGAAGTCTTTATTTCTTAATTAAGACAGAACTAAAGTACTTGTTTATTGGGGTTTTGGAATGTCTCAAAAAACAGTGACATATAGGTTAGGGTCAGAAATGGGGCCGTGGGGGTAGACATAGCAGATAGAGTTTATTCTGAGCAAGTGTGAGATGTTCCACTTTAGGAGTTGAAAAGTAAGCGTACAATCTACAATAAAATACCATAACCCTTAATATAATTGCAGTATAAAGATATATTGGGATCTGTGGAAGTCCAAAACTGTTGAAGGTGCTTTATTTATTCAATACATTTAATGAGGTCACCAGCGAGCGCCTTCCACGTCACACGACCATTTCCAACTCTGCTGCGTCTCTTGGGTTCTGCAGCGAGTTCCAATACCCAACGCTATCTCCAGTACACGCCGGCCTCGACGCACATACCACGACACACATCGTTCCCTCACCTTTGTATTCCGTTACGCACCAAACTCCAAAGATGCAGCTAATACCGTCAGATAACATACTCATTGTCCTCACCTTAGATTATCACGACACTCAGAAGCCACCAGCAGGAAACCACAAGTACATTCAATATCCATGTATCCTGTTGGGCCAGGTTACGATCTAGTGTCAGAATTATTAACATATTAATTATCCTTATCTTCTGTACCCGGTTATGTACGGAGCTAAGAAGTCTCGATCTTTGTGTAATGTAAAAGTAAAGTATAGATTCTGTAATTTACATATCAAATGTACTTCCTTAGTAATTATATATTTTGGTGTATAATGCTGTAGCAACTTAGCTTTAGAGTTGGGGACACAGCCATTGACTGTCACATTTCCTCCTTGTGCATGTAAAATAAACTCACTGCTGATGGTTAATCAAGTTGTCCACGAGTCGTATTGAAGGGTTTGACTTCGACACATATGATGAGCGTTTGACGGCACTGGGCCTGTACGTGCTGGAGTTTAGAAGAATGAGGGAGGACCTAATTGAAACGTACAGACTAGTGGAAGGCTTGGATAGACTGGATGTGGAGAGGATATTTCCACTAGTAGGAGACCAGCACTAGGCTCAGAATAAAATGCCGTTTTTTAGGAAAATGAGAAATATCTTTAGTCAGAGGGTGGTGAATTTGTGGAATTCTTTGCCACAATAGAGGCCAAGTCAGCGGATATTTCGAAGGCAGAGATAGATATATTCTTAATTTGTACAGGCGTCAGCGGTTACGGGGAGAAGGCAGGAGAATGGGCAAGGAGGGAGAGATAGATCAGCCATGATTGAATGGCGGAGTAGACTTCATGGGCCGCTTGGCCTAATTCTACTCCTATCACTTATGACCTTACGACATATCCTTCCTGTACTCCATCTCGTTATTGGTCGTGATTCGACCACCGCAGTGTTGCTGTTTGCAGACTTGTAGATGGAATTAGATCCACATTAGGCCTTGCTGCCATGTGTATAAGGAGTGTATTAGAGGACTGAGAACGCATATTTGCGGGGCACCAGTGTTGATGATTATTGCGGATGAGATGCTGTCACCTATCTTCACCGATTGGGAGGGTCAGAAAGTTGCAGATCCAATGGCAGAGGGTGTAGCTGATTCATAGGTCCAGGAGCTTGGAGATGAGTTTGGATGGGATTGTGGTGTTAAAGGAAGAACAATAGCGGATAGATAGGAGTCTAATGTAGGTCAAATCCTAACATAGCAATTCTTGCTATTGAAGTAGTGTGTCGTTGGTTCACCGGGTTAATTCCCTGGATGGTGGGATTGACAATTGATGAATGAATGGATCGACTGGGCTTATTTCACTTGAATTTAGATGGAAGAGAGGGGATCATTCTCTGCTGCCACAGAAGGCAGTGGATGCCAACTCACCGCATGTTTCCAAGAGAGAGCAACGGGAATGGGCGGCAAGAAGGGGAGAGCGTGGGGAGGTGAAGGGGGAGTGGCAGAGTGAGGGGGTGAGGGAGGGACAGAGGTGGTAAGGGAGTGGGAGATGATGGGGCAGAGGGAAGGGTTGTGGGAGAGGGAGGCAGAGGGAGAGTGAGTGGGAGAGAGGGGAGGTAGAGGGACGGGGAGAGGGAGGGGAAGGTGAGGGGGTGTGGTAGGGGGAGGAGGAGGGGAGGGTAAGACGGGAGGAGAGGAAGAGGGAGGGGGAGGGCAGAGAGAGGAAGGAGGGATACCTGAATGCGGAGGGGCAGGCGGAGACGGTGGGGAGAGGAAGAGGCAGGGGCGGGCCAGGAGTGAGGGAGGGTGCGACGGGAGGGGTGACAAGAATGATAGAGCGTGGGGGAGGTGAAGATGGAGGGCCGGAGGGGTCGGTGAGGAAGGTGGTGAGGGGGAGTGGGGCAGGGAGATGACAGGGGAGGGAGAGAGAGGGGAGGAAGAGGATGGGGAGTTGTGAAAGATGGATGAGGGCGAGGAAGGGTGGGAGAGGAAGTGAGGAGGGGAAGGGGGAGGGTGAAAGGTGGGGGAGGGGGAGCGGGGGTAGGTGGATGGGGAGTGGAAGCGGGAGGGGGAGAGGGAGGGGGAGAGGAAGGGGAGGGGAGAGGAGGAGGAGTGTAAGGGGGAGGCGTAGAGGAAGGGGGAGGGAAGAGGAAGAGGAATGAGGATAGGAAGGGGAGGGGGGGAAGGGTGAGAAGGTGGAGGGGGAGGGGAAGGGGGAATGGGGTAGAAAAAAGGGTGGCGGGAGAGGAAGAGGGAGAGGAAGGGGGGGAAGTGGGGGGAACGGATGGGTGGGGGGAAGGCGGAGAGGAAGTGGAGGGATGGGGAGGGATGGGGGGGAGAGGGAAGGGGAGAGCGAGAGGGGAGAGGGAAGGAGAGAAGGATGGGGAGAGGGAGGTGGGAGTGGTGGGGGAGAATGAGGGGGAGAGGGAGAGGGGAGAGGGAGAGGGGAGAGGGAGGGGGGACTCAAACATGTTCACCACTAACGATATCAGGCTATCTGGTCTACGATGCCCTGTTTTCTCTCTCCCTCCTTTCGTAAACTGTGGCGTTACATTAGCTCCTCTCCAGTCCACGGGAACTGATCCAGAGTCTGTAGAACATTGGACAATGATCGCCAATCATCCACGATTTCCAGGGCCACCTCCTTGAGTACTCTGGGATGCAGGCCATTAGGCCCTCGGGATCTATCTGCCTTCAGTATCAACAGTTTACATATTTTTTCCTGACTAGAAAGATAGAAATTAAGAACCATGGGAAATAGGTGCAGGAGTAGGCCATTTGGCCCTTTGAGTCAGAAAGGCCATTCAATATGATCATGGCTGATCATCAGTACCCGTTCCTGCTTTTTTCCCCATATCCATTGATTCCCTTAGCCGTAAGAGCTAAATCGAACTCAATCTTGAAATTATCCAGTGGATTGGCCTCCACTGCCTTCTGTGGCAGAGAATTCCACAGATACACATCTCTCTGGATTTAAAAACATGTTTTCTCATCTCAGTCCTAATTATTAAACTGTGACCCCTGGTTCTGGACTCCCCCCAACATCGGGAACATATTTCCAAAATCTACCCTGTATAATCCTCTAAGAATAGAATATGTTTCTTTAAGATCGCCACTCATCCTTAAAAATTCCAGCGAATACAAGCCCGGTCGACCCACTATTTCATCATATGTCAGTGCCGCCATCCCGGGAATTAATCTTGTGAACCTACGTTGATTTCCCTCAATGGAAATAATGTCGTTCCACAAATTATGAGACCGAAATTATGAGTCTCACCAATTCCCTGTACAAATCCAGTAGGACCTCCTTGTTTCTAAACTCAAATCCTCTCGCAATGAAGGCCAACATGCGATTGGCTTTCTTTACTGCCTGCTGTACCTGCATGCTTACTTCCAGTGACTGATGTTCAAACACACCCAGTTCTCGTTGCATCTCTCCTTGTCCTAATCTGACACCATTCAGATAATAATCTGCCTTCCTGATCCTGCTACCAAAGAGGATAACCTCCCGTTTGTCCACATTATACTGCATCTCCCATTGTTCTGCCAATTCACCCAACCCATCCAGGTCACCCTGCAGCCTCAAAGCGTCCTGTTCGCAACTCACACTGCCACATAGGTATAGTATCTGCAACCATGGTGATGTTAAATTTAATTCCCTGGTCTAAATTCGTTATTTACATAGTTCCCTCATCAATAGACAATAGAAATAGACAATAGGTGCAGGAGCAGGCCATTCGGCCCTACAAGCCAGCACCGCCATTTAATGTGATCATGGCTGATCACCCTCAATCAGTACCCCGTTCCTGCCTTCTCCCCATATCCCCTTACTCCGCTATTTTTAAGAGACCTATCTAGCTCTCTCTTGAAAGCACCCACAGAACCTGCCTCCACCGGCCTCAGAGGCCGAGAATTCCACAGATTCACCACTGTCTGTGAGAAAAAGTGTTTCCTCGTCTCCGTTCTAAATGGCTTACTCCTTATTCCTAAACTGTGGCCTCTGGTTGTGGACTCCCGCAACATCGGGAACATATTTCCTGCCTCTAATGTGTCCAAGCCCTTAACAATCTTATATGTTTCAATGAGATCCCCTCTCATCTTTGTAAACTCCAGAGTGTACAAGCCCAGCTGCTCCATTCTCTCAGCATATGACAGTCCCATCATCCCGGGAATCAACCTTGCAAACCTACGCTGCACTCCCTTAATAGCAAGAATGTCCTTCCTCAAATTAGGGGACCAAAACTGCACACAATACTCCAGGTGTGGTCTTACTAGGGCTCTGTGCAACTGCAGAAGGACCTCTTTGCTCCTATATTCGATTCCCCTTGTTATAAAGGCCAACATGCCATTTGCTTTCTTCACTGCCTGCTGTACCTGCATGCTTACTTTCATAGACTGATGTAGAAGGACCCCCAGATCCCATTGTACTTCCTCTTTTCCCAACGACGGCATTAAGATAGTAATCTACCTTCCTGTTTTTGCTACCAAAATGGATAACCTCACATTTATCCGCATTAAACTTCATCTGCCATGCATCTGCCCACTCCCCCAACCTGTCCAAACCACCCTGCATTCTCATAGCATCATCATCACAGTTCACACTGCCACCGAGCTTTGTGTCATCTGCAAATTAGCTAATGTTACTTTGAATCCCTTCATCCAAATCATTGATGTATATATTAAATAGATGCGGTCCCAGCACCGAGCCTTGCGGCACCCCACTAGTCACTGGGGTGTGGCAGTGAGATTCACGTTGCAGCGGCCCTGCAGCCTGTCTGTCTTTTATTAATTTTTGTCTACTTAAATGTAGTTGTTCGTGTTTTTTTTGTACTGTTTCTAACTGTGTATTATGTGGGGGGTGGGGTGGGGGAAACGTTTAAAATCTCTTCCCTGCACGGGAGACCCGACTTTTTCCATGTCGGGTCTCCGTTATCGTTGGGGCCTAGCACTGCGGAGCGGCCTCCGTCGGGCACGACCTGGGGGCTCCAGTCATGGAGCATGCGGAGCTGCGGACTTACCATCGTGGGGCTGGCCGGCCTCGGAGCGTGGGGAGCGGTAGTGGCTCGCTGCTGCGGCCCGACTCCGGAGCTCCAGCTGTAGTTGCAGACCGGTGGACTGGGACATCGGTTGCTCGCGGTCCGGGTGAGAGACCGCTCTCCGGAGCTCCCGCAATGCAACTTCCCCCGCCCGCGGGGTTAGAACGACCCGGAGCGGGGCCATACATCGCCCGGCACGGCTTTAATGGCCGCGGGACATTCCAGCGCCCGCCTGGGGTTCCAACGTTCTGACTTTTGGGCCTGGAGCGTGGGACTTAACATCGCCCGCCTGGGGTTTCGACATCGGGAGAGAAATGGTGCAGGGGAGAGAGAAGACTTTGGCTTCCAGCACAGTGAGGAGGAGATTTACTGTGATGGATGTTTGTGTCAATTGAATTGATTGTATGTTTTGTAGATTGTTCTGTTTTTATGGCTGTAGAAACAGATTTTCGTTTGAGCCTCTCTGAGGTTCGAATGACAAGTAATACAATCTAATCTAATCTGCCATTCTGAAAGAGACCTGTTAATCCCTACTCTTTGTTTCCTGTCTGCCAACCAAGTCTCTATCCATGTCAGCACTACCCCCAATACCATGTGCCCTAATTTTGCCCACTAATCTCCTATGTAGAATCTTATCAAATGCTTTCTGAAGGTCCAGGTACACTACATCCATTGGCTCTCCCTTGTCCATTTTCCTAATTACATCTTCAAAAAATTCCAGAAGATTAGTCAAGCATGATTTCCCCTTCGTAAATCCATGCTGACTCGGACCGACCCTGTTACTGCTATCCAAATGTGCGGCTATCTCATCTTTTATAATTGACTCCAGCATCTTCCCCACCACCAATGTCAGGCTAACTGGTCTATAGTTCACCGTTTTCTCTCTCCCGCCTTTCTTCAAAAGTGGGATAACATTAGCTACCCTCCAGTCCACAGGAACCGATCCTGAGTCTATATAGCACTGGACAATTAACACCAATGCATCCTCGATTTCTAGAGCCATTCCTTAAGTATCCTGGGATGCAGACCACCAGACCCTGGGGATTTATCAGCCTTCAGTCCCATCAATCTATCCAACACAATTTCTTGCCTGATGTGGATTCCGTTCAGTTCCTCTGTCACCCCAGATCCTCTGGCCACTACTATATCAGGAAGATTGTTTGTGTCCTCCTTAGTGAAGACAGATCCAAAGTACCTGTTGAACCCATCTGCCATTTCCTTGTTCCCCATAATCAATTCACCCTTTTCGGTCTTCAAGGGTCCAATTTTGGTCTTACCTATCTGTTTCCTCTTCACATACCTAAATAAGCCTTTACTATCCTGCTTTATATTCTTGGCTACCTTACCTTCGTACCTCAGTTTTTCTCCTTGTGTTGTCTTTTTGGTTATCTTCTGTTGTCCTTTAAACATTCCCCAATCCTCTTGCTTCCCGCTAATCTTTGCTACGTTGTACTTCTTCGCTTTAATTTTTATACTGTCCCTGACGTCTCTTGTCAGCCATGGTCGTCCCTCTCTCCCCTTTGAATCTTCATTCCCCATAGGAATGAACTGATCCTGCACCTTCTGTATTGTTTCTAGAAACACCTGCCATTTTTGTTCTGCTGTCATACCTGCTAGTGTATCATTCTACTCGACCTTGGCCAGCTCCTCCCTCATAGCCCCATAGTCCCCTTTATTCAGTGCAACACTGACACCTCCGATCTATCTTTCTCCCTCTCCATTTGTAGATTAAACCTGACCATGTTGTGGTCACTGCCTCCTAATGGCTCATTAACCTCGTGGTCCGTTATCAAATCCAGTTACTTACATAACACTAAATCCAGAATTGCCTGATCCCTGGGTGGCTCCGATACAAGCTGTTCAAAGAATCGATCACGAAGGCACTCTACAAAGTCCCTTTCTTGGGGTCCAGCACCAACCTGATTTTCCCAGTCTACCTGCATGTTGGAATCTCCCATAATAACCACAGCATTACTTTTACTACGTCACTTTTAACCATATAACCATATAACCATATAACAATTACAGCACGGAAACAGGCCCTCTCGGCCCTTCCAGTCCGTGCCGACCATTTGTTTTCCCCTAGTCCCATCTACCTGCACTCATACCATACCCCTCCATTCCCTTCACGTCCATATACCTATCCACTTTACTCTTAAATGTTAAAATCGATCCTGCCTCCACCACTTCTGCTGGAAGCTCATTCCACACAGCCACCACCCTCTGAGTAAAGAAGTTCCCCCTCACGTTACCCCGAAACTTCTGTCCCTTAATTCTCATGGCATGCCCTCTTGTTTGAATCTTCCCTACCCTCAATGGGAAAAACGTATCCACGTTAACTCTGTCTATCCCTTTCATCATTTTAAAGACCTCAATCACGTCCCCCCTTAACCTTCTGCGCTCCAAAGAATAAAGACCTAACTTGTTCAACCTTTCTCTGTAACATAGTTGCTGAACCCTGGCAACATTCTAGTAAATCTCCTCTGTACTCTCTCTATTTTGTTGACATCCTTCCTATAACTAGGCGACCAAAATTGTACACCATACTCCAGAATTGGTCTTACCAATGCCTTGTACAATTTTAACATTGCTTCCCTACACCTATATTCAATGCTTGATTTATAAAGGCCAGCACACCTAAGGCTTTCTTTGCCACCCTATCTACATGCGATTCCACCTTCAGGGAACTATGCACAGTTATTCCTAGATCCCTCTGTTCCACAGAATTCCTCAATTCCCTACCATTTACCTGTATGTCCTATTTTGATTTGTCCTGCCAAGATGTAGCACTTCACACTTAACAGCATTAAACTCAATCTGCCATCTTTCAGCCACCACTTTTCCAAATGGCCCAAATCTCTCTGTAGACTTTGAAAATCTACTTCATTATCCACAACACCACCTATCATAGTAACAATCTGCATACTTACTTATCCAATTTTCCACCCATCATCCAGATCATTGATGTACATGACAAACAACAGTGGACCCAACACAGATCCTTGAGGCACCCCACTGGTCACCGGCTTCCAACCCTGACAAACAGCCATCCACCATTACTCTCTGACATCTCCCATTCAGCCACTGTTGAATCCATCTTGCTACTCCGCCATTAACACCCAAAGATTGAACCTTCTTAACCAAGCTTCCATGGGGAACCTTGTCAAAGGCCTTACTGAAATCCATATAGACAACATCCACTGCTTTACCCTCATCAATTTCCCTAGTAACCGCTTCAAAAAAATCAAGAAGGTTTGTCAAACATGACCTTCCAGGCACAAATCCATGTTGACTGTTCCTGATCAGACCCTGTTTATCCAGATGCTTATATATATATTAACCATATAACCATATAACCATATAACAATTACAGCACGGAAACAGGCCCTCTCGGCCCTTCCAGTTCGTGCCGACCATTTGTTTTCCACTAGTCCCTTCTACCTGCACTCAGACCATACCCCTCCATTCCCTTCCCGTCCATATACCTATCCACTTTACTTTTAAATGTTAAAAATCGATCCTGCCTCCACCACTTCTGCTGGAAGCTCATTCCACACAGCCACCACCCTCTGAGTAAGGAAGTTCCCCCTCACGTTACCCCTAAACTTCCGTCCCTTAATTCGCATGTCATGCCCTCTTGTTTGAATCTTCCCTACCCTTAATGGGAAAAGCTTATCCACGTCAACTCTATCTATCCCTTTCATCATTTTAAAGACTTCAATCAAGTCCCCACTTAACCTTCTGCGCTACAAAGAATAAAGACCTAACAGCATCCACTGCTTTACCCTCTTCAATTTCCCTAGTAACCGCTTCAAAAAATTCAAGAAGGTTTGTCAAACATGACCTTCCAGGCACAAATCCACGTTGGCTGTTCCTGATCAGACCCTGTTTATCCAGATGCTTATATATATTATCTCTAAGAATCCTTTCCATTAATTTACCCACCACTGACGTCAAACTAACAGGTCTATAATTGCTAGGTTTATTCTTTGAACCCTTTTTAAAAATGGAACAACATGCGCAGTACGCCAATTCTCCGGCACTATTCCCGTTTCTAATGACATTTGAAATATTTCTGTCATAGCTCCTGCTATTTCTACACTAACTACCATCAATGTGCTAGGGAATATCCTATCAGGACCTGGAGATTTATCCACTTTTATATTTTTCAAAAGTGTCAGTACTTCCTCCTCTTTAACTCCTGATTCAACGCGCCCTATGTCCAGGCTATTGTTTGGGCGCCTGTAGATTAGTCCCATTCGGGTATTTTTACCCCGAGAACAACAGGGAAACAGGCCCTTCGGCCCCATTCATCCATGCAGATCGAGATGCCTATGAGGCATGATGTCCATGATGTGAATGAGATTACAAATGATCTCATTCACTTGTATTTGCCTCAAATCCCTCCATTCCTATCCGAGAAAAATGGCTGTCCAAATGCTGTTTATTTGCTGAGACGGTATCTGCCCCCACCACCACTTATGAAGGGATTGCTCCACCTCTGGTGTGGAATACCTGTCTGCCCATCAGTATTCCCTTAAGTTTTTTCCCTTTCCAATAAACTGAAGTTGTGCGGGTTTAGATTCTCCCAGCCTTGGAAATAACTGTCACCATCTACTCAATCCTGCTGTAGTTGACATAATTTCACAAGCCCCTGTAAGTCGCCCCTCAGTATTCTTGCTCCAAAGAGATCAATCCGACCCAATTGTCTTCTAAATGAACGCTGTCCATTCCAGACAACAGCCTGGTGAACCTGTTCCACACTGCCTCTGGCAATAGGATATCATTTCCATAATATGGTGACCAGAACTATACAAAAGGGCAGATGTATAATACGTTGGTCAGGCCGCAGTTAGAGTATTGTGTTCAGTTTTAGGTACATTGGTATCGGAAAATGGTGTCAAGCTGGAAATGGCGTGGAGAATGTGTGGGAAAGAAGTGCAGATCTGGTTTTAATCGAAGGTAGATACAGAATACTGCAGTAACTCAGCGGGTCAGTATGAACCAGGGGCCACAGTCTTAGAATAAAGGGGAGATTATTTAAGACTGAGGTGAGAAACAACTTGTTCACCCAGAGAGTTGTGGATTTATGGAATTCCCTGCCACAGAGGGAAGTGGAGGCCAAGTCACTGGATGGGTTTAAGAGAGAGTTAGATAGAGCTAGTGGAGTGAAGGGATATGGGGCGAAGGCAGGCACCGGTTATTGATAGGGGATGATCAGCCATAATCACAATGAATGGCGGTGCTGGATCGAAGGGTCGAATGGTCTCCTCCTGCACCTATTTTCTATGTTCTATGTTCTAAGTGAAGAAGGGACTCGACTCGAAACGTCACCCATTCCTTCTCTCCAGAGATACTGCCTGTCCCACCCGCTGAGTTACTGCAGCATTTTGTGTCTGAGGGTGTAGAGAAGATTTACGAGGATGTTGCCAGGACACGAGGACCTGATCTAGAGGAAGAGGTAAAATCTTTGTTATTTTTATTTCAAATGTTGGACTTTAAAAGGTTAACGCAGGTTCAGTATCCACAATGAATCTCATCTGCAATGAGCACTAATTCCATCTTGCTGTTCTATCTATCCACGCTGGTAAACACGGCAGGTATAGATGTATTAATTTGTTATTTTTATTTTAATTAACAGTAGTTTATTGCCTCTCTCTCTCCGGCAGTGAATGTAAAGAATAACACATAATGCTGAAAATTAAAATGTAGCCTCATATCTGAGAAAGGGGGAGTTGGGTAACTGTGATGCTGTGCCCTTCACCCCCAGAGGGAATATTAGTTCCACCGGTGGGTGAACAATAGCTGTGGCTCTGTTCAATCTACAGTTTATTTTGTAATCAACTCATTCAGACCAGTTGACAGGTAGATGTGAAATCAAACCCACAGACCAGACAGCAAGGTCGGTCTGCTGAGAATAAACGTACAACTTATCAAAATTCCCTCATATTCTTCCCGCTAGATCCCTCTCATCATCTTATACACCTCTATAAGATCACCCTTCTTCCTGCTGTCTGCACTTCAATGAATAGGGTCCCTACGTACTCAACCACTCCCCACAGGCCAGACTCCTACTAAATCCTTGTAAAATGTATCTGGAAAGTTTCTAGTTTGTCAAAATCTTTCTAATAACACAGTACCCAGAACAGAATACAATACTCCAAATGCTGCCTCACTAAGGTCTGATACAACTGCAAAATGACCTCCCGACCACTATACTCAATACTCTGCCAGGTAATGGCCAATGTGCCAAAAGCCTTTTTGACCATCTGATCAACAGCAACTGTGATTCCACCCGTCATGGAACTGTGCACCTGCACTCCAAGATCCCTTTGCTCTACAATTGAGCCCTACCATTCACTGTGTAGATCCTCCCCAAGTTACTTCCCAAAATACAATACCTCACAATTCTCCGCATTAAATTCCATCATCCATTCCCCAGCACACTTGGCCAATCGATCAAGACCCTACTGCAATTAATCACAACCACCTTCACTATCTGCAAAACCACCCACTTTTGTATCATCTGTAATCTTGCTAAACTAGCTCTGTAAGTTCTCATCCAAATCATTGATGTAGATGACAAACAGTAACGGGCCCAGCACTGAACACTGAGGCACACCACTAGTCACAGGCCTGCAGTCTGAGAAGCAACCTTCCTTCCACCACCACCCTCTGCTTCCTTCCTTGAAGCCAAATTTCAATCCATTCAGCTACCTCTCCTTGTAAATATATAAAGGTACGAACTAAAAAGTACTGCGGCAAACTTTAAGGAACATTTAGACAGGTGCATGGACAGACAGACAGGCCATTTTCGGAATATGAGGATTGGATATATATATAATGTTGGCCGGTTTGTGCAGGCAGGCAGGCTGGGCTGTGCTGAAGACGCTGTGAGACTCTATGTCTCTATGGCTCTATAACTGGAGTGTGTGTGTGTGTGCACAAATAGTGCAAACAGTTGTCAGGTCACCGTTTAAAAGCAGATTATTGTTAGTGATGCACCTAGTGCAAACTTCACACACAGGTTTACCCTGTTTCATAGAGAGAGAAAGAGAGGGAGAGAGGGGGGGGGGGGGGGGGGGGGGGGGGGGGGGTAGAGGGGGGTGGGGGTGGGGGAGAGAGGGGGGGAGATAGAGAGAGGGGGGATTTATTTATTTCAATCAATACCGATATACCTACCGAAAAAAACCCTAAAATCTTGATTCTCTGATTACAAACTTTATCTGGGATTATAAAACATATGGAATTAACAAACGGCATCTATGTAAACCCAAAGAAACGGGCGGATTGGCTCTCCCCAATTTCTAATACTATTATTGGGCAACGAATATTAAAAATGTAAGTTACTGGCTGGATAACGCATGCCAACAGGTAGACTGGTTAATAATGGAGAGAGAGGATTGCTCGCCTTTTAATACATGCGCGATTCCTCTCTCCCCAACAAAGTTGAAAAACACACTATATGATAAAAATCCGATTATTCACAGCACTCTACGAATCTGGAGACAAGTAAAATCAACTTTTAAACTAATAAATATATAGAAATCCCATCGTCAGAAGCAATTAGAAGAGACTGGGAAGAGGAACTAGGCCTAAAAATTCCAAAAGACAGATGGGAAGAAAATATTTTATATATACACAACTGTTTGATTAATGTTAGACATACTTTAATGCAATTTAAAACACTGCACAGACTCTACTATTCAAAGACTAAACTGAATAAGATCTTTCCAATTGTATCTCCTATTTGTGACAAATATCTCCTTCAGGAAGCAACTATAACACATTCCTTCGCCTCTTGCATAAAACTACATAACTTTTGGAAAGGAATTTTGGATATATTCTCAAAAACATTAAAAACAAAACTGGGCCCCGACACGGATCTGATTGTTCTCGGAACATCAAAAGCCTGCCCTGAGCTATCAATATTTCAAAGACGTTTCCTCAATTATGGCCCGATAGCGGCAAAAAGACTAATACTTAAATTTTGGAAAAACACATCTGCCCCTACTCTTAAACTGTGGATTACAAACATGTCTGAGATGCTACATCTTGAAAATATGAGACTTGTCTTGGCAGAAAAACCAGAGCAATTTTTGAAGACATGGACACCATTCATTGATTAATTACAAGAATAGTATGGTGCAACACAACTAGAATTACATCGAATTACGGGTTGGATGATGGGTGGGGAGGGATACGAAGCAGGTATATCATCGCTTTTTGTTTTTCATTCTGTGTTTGTCTTTTTATTTCTCTACGTTTCTCTTATTTATTTTACTCACTCACTCTTTGGTAGTCTAGGGGTTCTATACCTGCACATTCACTTTCTCTCTCTCTTGCTTTTTCTCTCTTCTTCTTTCTCATCTTTAGCTAAAAATTAAAATTGAAGCTGTACGGTAAATGTACTATGTTATATGACGCGGTTTATACTTTTGTACACTGCTTCTAATAAATACAAAAATAAAACAATAAAAAACAGTTTCTTAGTGCTGTACCTGGCGCAAACTTCACACACAGGTTTACCCTGTTTCATAGAGAGAGAGGGAGGGAGGGAGAGATAGAGAGGGAGGAGATAGAGGGAGGGGAGAGAGAGGGGGTGATAGAGGGGAAGAGGGAGAGAGGGGAGGAGAGGAGAGAGAGAGAGCGGGGTAGAGAGAGGGGGAGATAAAGAGAGGGGGGAGAGTGTGAGAGGGGAGGGGGGAGAGGGGGGAGAGGGAAGAAAGGGAGGAGGCAGAGAGAGAATGGGGTTGAGAGAGGGGGAGAAAAGAGAGGGGGGAGTGGGGGAGAATAGAGAGAGGGAAAGAGGAGGAGAGAGAGAGTAGAGTGGGGGTGAGATACAGAGAAGAGGGAGGGATAGGCATAGAGAAGGGGATATACATAGGGGGAGAGAGAGATGGTAGGGGTATAGAGAGAGGAGAGTAGAGAGATTGGGGAGATAGAGAGAGAAGGGGAGGTAGAGAGAGGAGAGAAGGGAGAGAGGGGGAGGGGGAGAGAGAGAGAAGAGGAGATAAATAGAGGGCGTTAGGGGGGATGGAAAGAGGAGGGAGAGAGGGAGAGAGAGAGGGGGGGTGAGAGTGGAGAGAGAGAGAGGGAGAGAGAGGGAGGGTGTAGAGAGAGAAAGGGGAGAGAGGGGCGTGAGAGATGGGTGAGAGTGGGGAGAGAGCGTGGGGGGAGATAAAAAGAGTGGGGAGAATTGGGGAGAGGGAGAGGGGGGCGAGAGAGGGAAAGGGGGAGAATAGAGAGAGGGGGGGAGAGAGGGGGAGCGTGAGAGAGGGGGGGAGAGGGGGGAGAGAGAGTGGGGGAGAGGGAGAGAGAAATAGGGAGGCGAGTGGAGAAGGGGGAGAGAGAAGAGAGGGGTGTGATAGAGATACTGGGAGATAGAGAGAAGGGAGAGGAGCGGAAGAGAGCAAGAGTGTGAGAGGGAGAGAGAGGGGGGGAGAGAGAGGTAGAGAGAGAGGGAGAGAGAAAGCGGAGGTAGAGAGAGGGGGAGAGAGAGAGGGGGGAATTAGAGAGAGGGAGAGAAGGGGGGGAGATAAAGAGTGGGGGAGAGAGAGAGTGAGAGAGGGTGTGATAGAGAGAGGGGCGATAGAGAAAGGGGGATAGAGGGAGGGGGAGAGAGAGGGGGAGAGTGAGAGAGACAGAATAGTGAGATTACTGTGTGGAGAATGATTGGGAGATAGAGAGGGGGAGAGAGAGGAGGGAGATAGAGGGGGGGAGATAGAGGGGGAGAGAAATAGGGTGAGTTAGATAGAGGGGCGATAGAGAGAGGGGAAGAGAGAGAGGGGAAGTGAGAGATGGGGAGAGAGAGAGAGAAAGGGGGGGAGTGAGAGGGAGAGAGAGGAGAGAGAGAGAGGGAGACTTTACTGTCTTTTTGCATTAAACGTTATTGTCTTTATCCTGTATCTGTGCACTGGACAGCTGGATTGTAATCATGTCCAGTCTTCCCGCTGACTGGAGAGCCCGCAACAAGAAAGCCTTTCACTGTACCTCGCTACACGGGGCAATAAAGTGAACTGAACCGAACCGTGATGGTCTGGGCTGCGTCCACACCCCTCTGTGATTTCTGGGCTGCTGTAAAGCAATAACTATTTGACCATCTTTGCTGTGACCCTGGTTTCTCCGAATGAATTGTTAACAGCGGAACCTGTTGTAAATATACAAGACGTCCTTATAAGCCCGCCCTACATCTCATCGCCCACATTCCTTGCTGTCTCTGTGACCCGAGCGTTTTGTTCCAAAGTGCCCCTTAATCTGTGAGATCCGGAAGAGAGGGAGACAGTTAGCACGTGTATATTGTGTAGGAAGGAACTGCAGAAGATAGACAATAGACAGTAGGCCATTCGGCCCTTCGAGCCAGCAGCGCTATTCACTGTGATCATGGCCGATCATCCACAATCAGTACCCCGTTCCTGCCTCCTCCCCATATCCACTGACTCCGCTATCTTTATCAGCTTCATCTCGTTCCCTCTTGAAAGTATCCAGTGAATTGGCATCCACTGCATTCTGTGGCAGAGAATCCCACAGATTCACAACTCACCGGGTGAAAAATTCTCTCCACATCTCAGTCCTAAATGCCCACAGATTCACAACTCTCTGGGAAAAAGTGTTTCCTCAACTACATTCTAAATGGCTTACCCTTTATTCTTAAACTGTGGCCCCTTGTTCTGGACTCATCCAATATTGGAAACATGTTTCCTGCCTCTAGTAATTATATATGTTTCAATAAGATCCCCTCTCATCATAAAGAGTACATAAGCTCAGCCGCTCCATTCTCTCAGCATATGGCAGTCCCGCCATCCCGGCAACTGGCTGGAGTCTTGGGAGAGTTGTTCGCTCAGGAACGTCCTGGAAACGGCAGAGTCACCCCCATCATCCAATCCCCCCTCCCTCCCTCCCACTCCCCCTTCCCCCCTTCCCTCCATCCCTCTCTCCCTCTCTCCCGCTCCTTCTTTCTCACCTTTCTGTCCTTCTTTTCTTCTCCCTCACCCGCTCCCTCCCTTTCTCTCTCTCCCCCTCCCCTTCTATCTTCTCTCTCTCTCTCTCTCTCTCTCTCTCTCTCCCTCTCTCCGTCTGTCTCTCTCTCTCTCTCTGTCTCTTTCTCTCTCTGTCTCTGTCTCTCTCTCACTCTCTCTGTCTCTCTCTGTCGCTCTCCGTCTCTCCGTCTGTCTGTCTGTCTCTCTCTCTCTCTCCCTAGTGTGTGTAGGATAGTGTTAATGTGAACGGCTGATCGCTGTCTCTCTGAACTAAACTAGTTACAGATTCAGCGCGGAAACAGACCCTTCGGCCCACCGAGTCGGCGCCGACCAGCGATCGCCCGTTCACACACCAGTTATAGATACAGTGGAAACAGACCCTTCGGCCAACTGAGTCTACGCCGACCTGCAATCACCTGCATATTAACACAAGCCCACACACACTGAGGACAGACTTACACTTGACCAAGTTTCCAAACCTAAGCCATTTCTCTGTCCCCCTCCCTCTTCCCACCTGTCTCTCTCTCCTCTCTCTCTCTACCCCCTCTCTCTCCCCCTCACTCTCTCGCTCTCCGTCTCTCTTTCTATGTCTGTCTCACTCGTTCTCTCTCTCGTTCTCCCTCTCTCTCTGTCTCTCTCTCTCACTCTCTCTCTATCGTTCACCCTCTATATTTCTCTCTCCCTATCCCTCTCTCTCTCTCACTCTCTCTCTCTGGACAGACAGACAGGCCATTTTCGGAATATGAGGATTGGAAATGTTGGCCGGTTTGTGCAGGCAGGCAGGCTGGGCTGTGCTGAAGACGCTGTGAGACTGTATGTCTCTATGGCTCTATAACTGGAGTGTGTGTGTGTGCACAAATAGTGCAGTAAGATATTCCTCACTTGGCCATGGATCTGTGTGCTGGGATCGTAGGACAGATTCATTTTAAGACAATCTCTTAGACACTGTTCAACATTATTATTACAGCAGTTTTTCCAATGGTCACACATGGATAGGGAACCTGCAACATGTCCAATCTTCTACGGTGGGTCAGCACAAGGCAAAGGTTGTCAATGTTGTCACTGGTGAAAATATATCGGGGTAGTGTGCGACGGAACTGGGAACTGGTTGTTATTTCAAATGTTTGACTATAAAGGGTTTACTGAAGTTCAGTATCCATAATTAATCTCATCTGTAATGAGCACTAACTCCATCTTGCTGCTCTACCCAAGCTGGTAAACACGGCACATGAAGATGCATGAACTTATTATTTTCATCTTAATTAACAATGGTTTGAAATACTAATTGCCTCTCTCCGGAGAACAATGAAATATAAACACAAAATCGTGAAAAATAATAAAATGCAGCTTCAGCTCTGAGAAAGGGTGGGTTGAGAAACAGTTCCCTTCACCCAGTGTGGCATATTAATTCCAGCCGGTGAACACAAGGCGAGGCTGTGTTCAATCTGCAGTTTAATTTGTCGTGAACTACTTCAGACAGTTGACAGGTAGATGTGAATTCAAACCCACGGATCAGACAGCAAGATCGGTCTGGGTGTAAATGACCAACTCACTCGTCTGGGCCGTGCACAGTATTTTAGAAACATAGAAATATAGAAAATAGTTGCAGGAGTAACCATTCAGCCCTTGGAGCCATTCACTATGAGCATGGCTGATCATCCTCAATCAATACCCCGTTCCTGCCCTCTCAAAATACCCCTTCATTCCGTTAGCCCAATGAGCTATATCTAACATAGACAAAACATGCTGGAGAAACTCAGCAGGTGAGGCAGCATCTATTGAGAAAAGGAATAGGTGACGTTTCGGGTCTAGACCCTTCTCAGACTCTTACTTGAAAACATCCAATGAATTGGTCTCCACTACCATCTGTGGCAGAGAATGCCACAGATTCACAACTCTCTGGGTGAAAAATAATTTCCTCACCTCAGTCTTAAATGGCCGAACCCTTATTATCAACCCTTATTTTAACGATAAGGGGGAAATCTTTTGGGACCGGGGGGGGGGGGGGGGGGACCGAGATGAGAAAAAAAAAAATTCACACAGAGAGTGGTGAATCTCTGGAATTTTCTGTCACAGAGAGTAGTTGAGGCCAGTTCATTGGCTATATTTAAGATGGAGTTAAATGTGGCCCTTGTGGCTAAAGGGATCAGGGGGTATGGAGAGAAGGCAGGTACGGGATACTGAATTGGATGATCAGACATGATCATATTGAATGGCGGTGCAGGCTCGAAGGGCCGAATGGCCTACTCCTGCACCTATTTTCTACGTTTCTATGTTGCTATTTTGAACTGCGACCTCTGCTCCTGGATTCCCCCATCATCGGGAACGGTTCTCGCCTGTCCATTCCATTAAGAATTGAATGTTTCTATATGATGCCCTCTCATACTTCAAAGTGAATTTAGAGAGAGCTCTTCCACACTCAGGCTGTATTTATGTGCCTATTTATCAATTAATTCAAGAGAGCATTTCTCCGTTCCTGCTGTGTATACCTGGTACACGTGGAAACTGAAAGACACTTCAATAATCAGTGACATTAAAATGACCAACGTATGTGACAGACAGTTATATCAATGTGCTGTTTAATCTGCAGCTTTGAGAAAATTGGACAGCTATTGATTCCTTGGATTTCCAGGCTAGAGTTTAGTTTGAGGACAGTACAGCACCTGTTGGACACTTGTGAGGTAGATGAACGATGCGCTTCCGTTGTTAGTGACAGCACCACCCAATACAGAATCACCACTGTTGTGTAGTCGGTGATGTGTCTGAAATGTGGCTACAAATAGGGTGGTCGATGACAGACAGAGCACACTAGAGTTTACAGGACTGGTGATTCCAGCGGTGTGGGGATTGAAACAGCAAGGAAAGGTCCTTCGGCCTCACTCGTCCCGGCAGACCAACATGCCTATCTAGGGTGATCTCATGCACTTGTATTTGACCCATTTCCTTCCATTCCTTTCCGAGACAAAAGGCTGTCAAAATGCTATTTATTTGCGGTGATGGTATCTGCCCCACCTCCTCGTGAAAAAATTGCTCCACCTTTGGTGTGGAATACCTGCCCATCAGAATCCCCTTCAATCTTGCCCCTTTCTATTAAACTTGGTCTCTAGGTTTAGATTCTCCCAGCCTGAGAAATATCCGTGACCACCCACTCAATCCTGCTGTGGTTGACATAATTTTACAAGCCTCAGTAAGATCGCCCCTCTGCATTCATGCTCCAAAAGAGACCAATCCCACCCGATACAATCTGTCTTCTATCAAGATTATGTTTATGGTATAAAACTTTAAACCTAGTTTAATGTATCTTGGTTGCTTTTTTTGTATGATTGAT
Source organism: Okamejei kenojei (assembly GCA_035221665.1). Lineage (NCBI taxonomy): Eukaryota > Metazoa > Chordata > Chondrichthyes > Rajiformes > Rajidae > Okamejei > Okamejei kenojei. The sequence goes on from CM069160.1 coordinate 36,995,926, forward strand.
AGCTACTCAAATGTCTCTGTAACCTCAGTACACGGACAATCAAGGACCATTGAACCAACGCTGTACATTCCTGAAAACATCCAGTGAATCTGGTCTGCAATCCTTTGACAATAGACCTCGTATCTATAATACGTGACCGAACTACACAAAAGGGACTCGCAGATATTTGAAGTACAACTGTGGAGAGCGCGGTGCTGCACTTGGAGAGCAGTGATCTTGACTGTCTTTATATGGACATTCAGATGGGTACAAGTGTGTTCAGAAATCAGACGCAGATGGAAGTGACACCACAGAGAGTCCAGCGTTGTATGTACCGATGAGCTGGAACCAAGGCAAAAAGGTGAATTAAATAACAGAGCAGAGGGATCTATGATCGCCACGTGCACAGTGCGTTTAAAGTCCATCCACACGGATAGGATGGTTTAAAAAGGCCTTTGTCACATTGGCCTTCGTCAGTCAGAAACATTGGGTATAGAGGATAGAGGTCATGTTGCACATGTAAACAAGACATTGGTAAGACCACATTTACAGTTCAGTTTTGGGCACTTGGTATTCGGAAAATGGGTGTCAAGGTGGAAATGCCTTAGAGAAGATTTACGAGGATGTTGGCAAGAATCGAGGGCCTGATCTGTGACAGATTCAGCCAGGCTCGTGCGCAGGAGGATAGAGATGATCTTTCAAGGTGACTTCTTTCTTCTTGCGTTGGCGTACACAACCTAAAGTTGTAATGACCAACTTTTTCTATTTGATCTATATGATTGTGGTGCAAACAGTTGTTAGGTCACCGTTAAAAAAAAAAGCATTTATTGTTATATGCACCTAAGATGCAAAACTTCCCACACCAGTTTACCCTGTATCATAGAGAGAGAAAGAAGGGAGAGAGGGGGAGGGGGTGGGGAGGAGGGGGGGTGGGGGGGGGGGGAGATCGAGAGAAGGGGGGATTTATTTATTTCCATCCAATACCGATAACCTACCTACCAAAAAAGACCCATAAAATCTAGCTTCACTGATTCCAAAAACTGTATCTGGGATTAATAAAACAAATGGAATTTCACACAACGACATCTTATGTAAACAAACCCAAAGAAAACCGGGCGATTGGCTCTCCCCAATTTCTAATTATGATGGGCCAAAAACAGAATATTAAAAATGTAATTTTTACTGGCTGGATCACGCATGCCAACAGTAGCCTGTTTAATAATGGAGCGAGAGGATTAGCTTCAGCCTTTTAATAAATACATGCGCGATTCTTCTCTTCCCAACACAAAGTATTGACAACACACAAACAGCACCACAAAAAACCGCATATTACACCAGCGCACTCCAACGCATCTGGAGGACACGACCCCACGACATAATCCAATAGAGAAAACCAGCTTACCAGATTGAAGAATGATCATATATAACTTTATATTAGAGGCGTTATACGATGAGGGAAAACTTGAAGAACGGGGGCGTCCGG
>CM069160.1:36997887-37043640 GCA_035221665.1 Okamejei kenojei
CACAGGTTTCCCCCCTCTAAGAGAGGAGGGCTGGAGGGGGAGAGAGGGAGCGAGCGTTGGTGGAGAGATGAGGGGCAGATAGAGAAGGGGAGAGAGAGGGTGGAGAGAGGGGGGAAACAGGGGAGAGAGGGGGAAGGGGAAAGGAAAAGAGAGGCCGAGAGCTATATGGGGAGAGCGAGAGGGGGAGGAGAGGGGAGATGAGAGAGGGGGGAGAGAATGGGGAAGCAGCGAGAGAGAGAGAGAGAGGAGTGAGAGATGGAGAAAAAGAGAGGAGAGTGGGAGAGGAGAGGGGAGAGAAGCGCGGGGGAGAGATAGGGAGCGAGCAGGAGTGCGAGGGAGAAAGGGGGGAGAGGAGGGTGGTTAGAGCGAGGGACATTAGAGAGGGGGAGGAGCGATGGCGGGGAGAGAGGACGGGGTGAGAGAGAAGGAGAGAGAGGGGGATTAGAGAGAGGGAGGCGAGAGAGGGGAGCGGGCCGAGAGGATAGCCAGAGAGGGTGAGGGCGAGGGAGAGGGGGGAAGAGACAGAAATGGGGGAGAGAGGACGGTGAGAGAGAAGTCGGAGAGAGGAAGAGAGGGGGGAGAGGGGCAGTAGTGCAGGGGACTGAGGAGAGGTGGAGAGCGTGGGAGTGGGGGAGCGGGAGAAAGGGGGCGAGAGAGAGATGGGGAGGAGAAATCGAGAGAGAGGGGTGTGTGAGAGGAGAGTGGGGAGCAGAGCGAGAGGAGGAGAGCGGGGGAGGCAGAGAGATATGGAGGGAGAGGGGGGAGAGAGGGAGAGAGAGAGGGGAGAGAGGAGGGAGAGGAGAGAGAGGGTAGAGAAAGGGGTGAGAGGGGGGGGAGGAAAGAGAGGGTTGATGCAGAGGAGGTGAGAGCGAGAGGGGGGGCCGAGAAGGGGCAGAGATAGAGCAGGGGAGAGAGAGGTGGATGACGAGGGGGAGTGGGGGAAGAGAGAATGAGGGAAAGAGAGGCGAGAGAGAGTAGAGAGAGAGAGGGGAGAGAAGAGGAGAGAGAGGGGGGAGGGAGGGTTTAGGAAAGAGAGAGCCGAGAGAGGGGGGCTGGGGGTGAGAGAGAAAGAGCGAGAGAGATGATAGAGAGGGGAAAAAGAGGGTGGTGGAGTTCGGAGGGGCGGAAGCCATTAGAGAGAGGGGAGGAGCGAGTGAGGGAGGAGGAGAGATGAGAGAGAGGGGGTGAGGGAGAGAGAGAGGGGAAGAGAGAGAGCGGGTTGATAGAGGGAGGGAAGAGAGAGTGGAGAGAGTGAGAGAGATAGAAAGAGAGAGGGAGAGAAGGAGAGTGAGCGAGGGGGAGAGGGAGGATGGAGTTAGTTAGGAGGGGAGAGAGAGAGAGAGGTGGATAGTTGAGAGGGGAGAGAGAGGGGAGAGAGTGAGAAGTAGGGAAGAGAGAGAGGGAAGAGAGAGAGTGGAGAGAAAGACTAATGGGGGAGAGAGAGAGCGGGTGAGGAGAGACGGGGAGGAGGAGAGGGGGGTGAAAGGGGGCCGATAGAGAAGGGGCGAGTGAGAGAGTGGTGGAGAGAGGAGAGATGGGGAAAAGAAAATAGAGGGGGGCGGAAGAGAGATGGCGGAGTTGGGGGAGGAGAGAGAGAGGGAGGAAGAGGGGACAGCGAGAGCGGGGAGAGAGGGGGAGCAGAGAGAGAGAGAGGAGATAGGGGGAGGCGATATATATTGGAGAGAGAGGGGGGCGAGGAGGGAGAGAGAGCGGAGGGGAGGATAGCGGGAGAAGGGAGGGAGCGAGGAGGGGAGGAGGGGCAGATATGAGAAGGTTTGCGAGAGAGGTGAAGGTGGGAAGAAAGGGAGAGGGGAGAGCGAAAGAGGGGAGAAGCAAAGGCGAGAGAGTGATGATTGGGAGGAGAGAGAGTCGGGGGAGAGGGAGGAGAGGGAGAGAGAGGAGAGAGGGGAGAGAGGGAGAGAGGGGGGAAGGAAAGAGAGGGATGAGGAGAGGGGGTGTGAGAGAGTGAGGGGAGAGAGAGAGAGGTGGTCAGGGAGGGGGAGGGAGAGAGTTTTAGAGAGAGAGAGGGAGAGAGAGAGGGGGAGGAGAGAGGGTGGATAGAGAGGGGGAGGGCGACGGTTAGAGAGCGAGTGAGATAGAAAGAGGGGGGGAGAGGAGAGAGAGGGGGGGGGACAGAGAGATGTGGAGAGAGCGATGGTGAGGAGAGATGGGAGAGGGAGAAGAGAGGGAGGGATATGAGCCAGATAGAGAAGGGGAGAGAGAGGTGGAGGAGAGGTGGAGAGAGGGGGAGAGGAGAGAGGAAAGAGAGGGGGGAGGAAAGAGTGCGAGAGAGAGAGAGAGGGGAAGAGACAGAGGAAAGAGAGGGGAGGAGAGGAAGGTGTGGGAGAGAGAGGAGGATGGGGTTAGATTGAGAGTGATAGAGAGATAGAGGGGAGAGAGAGATGGGGTTGAGAGTGGGAGGCGGGGGAGTTGAAAAAGAGCGAGTGAGAGATGGCGGAGGAGAGAGAAGGGAGGAGCGGAGGGGGAAAGCCGCAAAAGTGGAAGAGAAGTGGGAGAGAGAGGGGTGGGTCGGGGCGAGAGAGGACACGAGTGAGAGACGAGAGTGAGTGAGGGAGAACGAGAGAGAAAGAACGAGAGCCATAGAGAGAGGACGAGGGAGAGAGGGGGTGAGAGGGGAGAGAGAGGGGAGAGAGAGTGAGAGAGAAAGGGGCGAGTATGGAGAGAAAAGGGAAGAGAGAGCGGGGGGAGAGAGGGGTGGTTCGAGAGGGGGGAGAGAGAGGTGAATAGAGAGAGGGGAGAGAACGATAAGTAGAAGAGAGAGAAAGAGGGGGGAGAGAAAGAGATATGAGAAAGGAGAGAGGGTGAGAGAGCCGGAGAGAGAGATAGAGCGAGTGGGGAGAGGAGGGGCTGATAGAGAACGGGATGAGAGGGTGGAGAGGAGGGAGATAGGGGGAGAGAAGAAGGAGGGGGGGAGAGAAGGAGAGAAGGCGGATAGAGATGGGCGAGAGCGAGGGGGAGAGTGGGGAGAGAGAAAGAAGGGAGTGGGAGCCGAGAGAGAAGAGCGGAGAAGAGAGGGGGGGGAGAGATATGGGAGGAGGGAGGGGGAGAGCTAGGAGAGAGAGAGAGGGAGAGAGGAGAGAGAGGGAGAGAGAGGGGGGAGGAGAGGGGGGAAGAGAGGGGGGAAGAGGGGGAGAGAAAGAGAGGGACGAGAGAAGGTGGTGAGAGGGAGAGGGGGGAGAGAGGGCTCGGAAGAGAGAGAGAATTGGAGGGTGAACGACAGAGCGGGTCTTGAGAGGGAGCGAGAGGGACAGAGAACGTGCGGAGAGAGAGGGAAGAACGAGAGAGGAGAACGAGTGAGGGAGAGAAATAAATGGGGGCGAGAGGGAGAGAGAGTTAGTTGGGGGAGAAATAGAGGGGGAGAGGGAGAGGGAGAGAGGAGGGCAGATAGAGAGTGGCGAGAGAGTGGAAAGAAGGGGGAAGGAGGGGGAGAGGAGAGAGTGGGAGATGAGAAAGAGGGGGAGGAGAGGAAGGCGAGAGAGATGGGGGGAGAGAGAGCGAGGGGCGGAGAGGGAGAGAGTGAGCGGGGGAGAGTGGGGAGCAGAGCGATATGGTTTATGGGAGGGGGAGAGAGAGGGTGAGAGAGGGGAGAGAGAGGGGGGAGAGAGGGGGGGAGAGGGGGGAGAGGAGGGAGAGGAGGGGAGAAAGAGAGGGACGAGACAGGGGGGTGAGAGAGAGAGGGGAGGGAAAGAGAGAGAAGAGGGGAGGAGAGAGAGGAGATTTATAGAGGGGGACATAGCGAGGGGGGGGAGAGAGATGGCGGGGAGAGAGGGGGAGAGAGAGCGGAGGAGAACGGAGAGAGGATAGGAAAGAGAGGGAAAGAGAGAGGGAGGGGGAGGAGAGAGCGATGTGGAGAAGAGGAGGGGTGTGAGAGAGGACGGAGGGGAGGGAGCGAGGGGGGAAGAGGAGCAGATAGATCCGGGGGAGGAGAGAGGGTGGAGAGAGGGGGAGAAGGAGAGGGAGAGGGGAGGAGAGAGACAGAAAGAGTGGGGGAGAAGAGGGGATCGAGGGACAGAGAGGGAGGAGAGGAAGGGTTGGGAGAGGGATTGTGGGGGTAGAGAGAGAGGGAGGCCACAGGAGAGAGGAGGATGGGAGAGGGGGGACGCGATAGTAGTGAGAAAAGGCGAGAGAAGCTGGGCGTGCGAGAGGGGGCGAGCGAGATGGAGGAGAGAGAGGAGGAGGGGGGAGGTGAGCGCAGGGGAAGAGAGCAACGAGTGAGAGAGACGGGCCGAGGCAGGGGATAGCGGGAGAGAGAGTCCACCGAGGGAGAGACCGAGAGAGAGGGAGACGCGAGAGAGGAACGAGTGAAGATAGAAATGTGATAGAAGAGAGTGCGGGGGGGAGAGGGGGGAGATATTACTGGGTAAGGAGGGGGCGAGGGGGAGGGGGGGAGAGGGGAGCTAGACAGAGGCGGGAGAAGGAGGGGATGAGAGAGGTGGTGGAGAGAGAAAGGGCGGAGAGAACGGGGGGAGAGAGTGGGTAGAGAGTGATGGGGAGGGGAGAGAGGGAGAAGAGGGGGAGAAGAGGAGGGAAATAGAGAGGGGGGAGGGGGGGCATGGGGAGGGGGGAGAGGGAGAGGGGGGGAGAGAGTGAAGAGGTAGAGAGAGGAGTGAGAGAGAGAGGGGGAAGGTGAGAAGACAGACACGAGAGAGACAGATAATCGAGTGCGAGAGAAGGCGACAGGGAGGGAGAACGAACGTTAGAGAGATCGGCGTGAGTGAGAGAGATTAAAGAGAGAGGGGAGAGAGAGAGAGGAGAGAGTGAGGGGGAGGGAGGGAGTGGGTGAGAGGGAGGGGGGAGAGTGAGAGTGGTGGGATAGAAATGTGGAGAGAGAGAGGGTGGAGGAGAGTGGGAGAGTGGGGGAGAGGGGGGATGGAGAGGACGAAGAGGAGGAGAGTGAAGAGCGAGAGGGACAGGGTAGAGATAGATTGGATGGAGAAGCGAGATAGAGATAGAGATAGGTGAGAGCGAGAGAGGCGAGAGAGGGGGGAGAGGAGGGGGGAAGAGAGGAGTGAGAGAGCGGAGGAGAGAGGGAGGCGGAGGAGGAAGGGGGCGGGAGGAGAGAGAAGGGAGAAGAGGAAGGAGTGTTAGGGTGTTGATGGTGGGAGAGAGGTAGAGAAGAGGAGGGGGAGAGAAGAGAGAGAGAGAGAGAGTCTGGAGGAGATGTGGGGAGGGAGAGAAGAGGAGACGATGGGAGAGGGGGAGGAGAGAGATGTTGAGCGAGGAGGAGAGAGAGGAGGGAAGGAGGGGGAGTGAGTGGAGGAGGGGAGAGAGGGGGAAGGAGCGAGAGAGCGGAGGGGAGTAAGAGAGAGTGAGGGGGAGAAGAGGGGAGAAAAGATAGAGAGGGGAGAAAGAGAGAGGGGACGAGAGTAGGAGAGTGAGAGAGGGGGGAGAGAGGAGAGCAGGCCGGGATGGAGGAGAGGTGAGAGCTAGTGAGAGAGGGGGAGTCGGGGGCCGAGAGAAGTTAGGAGGATGAGCGAGAGAGAGTGGGGTGAGAGGGGAAGAGAGAGATGGGAGAGGAGGAGAGGTGAGTGAGAGCGGAGTGGAGGGGGGAGAGAGAGGGAGAGATAGAATGAGGGGGAGAGAGAGAGGAGAGCGGGATGAGGAGAGAGGAGGGTAGAGAGAGAGGGGGAGAGGAGAGGAGATGTGAGAGAGAGGAGCGGAGAGGGGTAAGAGAAGGAAGAGCGAGGGGAGAGAGTGAGCGATGGGTCGGAGGGGGGAGAGGGGATGAGAGAGAGGGGGAGAGATAGAGGTGGAGGAGAGGCAAGAGGGATAGAGAGGAGTAGGGGGAGTGAGGGATGAGAGAGAGGGGGGTGAGGATAGAGTTAGAGCGGGTGGGGTGAGAGAGAGTACAGGGAGAGAGAGAGAGAGAGAGAGACAGAGAAGAGGAGAGGAACGAGAGGAGAGAGTGAGAGGACGAGAGAGAGAGAGAGAGAGGGGGCGGAGAGCGGAGTGGGAGAGAGGGGGTTGTGAGAGAGAGCAGTAGAGAGGAGAGAGAGAGAGAGGTAGAGAGAGAGAGAGAGAGGAGAGGAGACGAGAGAGAGACAGAGGAGTGAGAGAGAGAAGGAGAAATATAGAAGGGGAAGGGGGAGAAGAAAAGCGATGAGAGGAGGATGAGAGAGAATGAGAGAGAAGAGAGAGAGAAGAGAGAGAGAGAGAGAGGGAGAGAGGAAAAGGTGAGAGAGAGTGAGGAGATAAGAGAGAGGTGAGAGAGAGGAGGAGAAGAAGAACGAAAGATCGAGAAGAGAAGAAAGGGAGAGAAAGGTAAGAATGGGAGAGGGGGAGGTGAGTGGAAGAGGAGAAAGGAGAAAGGTGGAAAGAAAGAAGGAGAGAAGAGAAGAGGGGGTGAGGCGAGAAGCGAGAAGATGAGGGAGAGAGAGGGAGGGAGAGGGAGGGAAGGGGTGGAGGGAGCGGGAGGAAGGGGGAAGCGAGGGAGAAGAGGGGGAGAGGAGTGGAGAGGGAATGGAGGGGAAAAAAAAGGGGGAAGGGGGAGTGGGAGGGTGGGAGGGGGGATTGGATGATGGGGGTGACTCTGCCGTTTCCAGGACGTTCCTGAGCGAACAACTCTCCCAAGACTCCAGCCAGTTGCCGGGATGGCGGGACTGCCATATGCTGAGAGAATGGAGCGGTGAGCTGGTTGTACTCTTTATGATGAGTGAGGGGATCTTATTGAAACATATATAATTACTAGAGGCAGGAAACATGTTTCCAATATTGGATGAGTCCAGAACAAGGGGCCACAGTTTAAGAATAAAGGGTAAGCCATTTAGAATGTAGTTGAGGAAACACTTTTTCCCAGAGAGTTGTGAATCTGTGGGCATTTAGGACTGAGATGTGGAGAGAATTTTTCACCCGGTGAGTTGTGAATCTGTGGGATTCTCTGCCACAGAATGCAGCGGATGCCAATTCACTGGATACTTTCAAGAGGGAACGAGATGAAGCTGATAAAGATAGCGGAGTCAGTGGATATGGGGAGGAAGCAGGAACGGGGTACTGATTGTGGATGATCTGCCATGATCACAGTGAATAGCGCTGCTGGCTCGAAGGGCCGAATGGCCTACTGTCTATTGTCTATCTTCTGCAGTTCCTTCCTACACAATATACACGTGTTAACTCTCTCCCTCTCTTCCGGATCTCACAGATTAAGGGGCACTTTGGAACAAAACGCTCGGGTCACAGAGACAGCAACGAATGTGGGCGATGAGATGTAGGGCGGGCTTATAAGGACGTCTTGTATATTTACAACAGGTTCCGCTGTTAACAATTCATTCGGAGAAACCAGGGTCACAGCAAAGATGGTCAAATAGTTATTGCTTTACAGCAGCCCAGAATTCACAGAGAAGTGTGGACGCAGCCCAGACCATCACGGTTCGGTTCAGTTCACTTTATTGCCCCGTGTAGCGAGGTACAGTGAAAGGCTTTCTTGTTGCGGGCTCTCCAGTCAGCGGGAAGACTGGACATGATTACAATCCAGCTGTCCAGTGCACAGATACAGGATAAAGACAATAACGTTTAATGCAAAAAGACAGTAAAGTCTCCCTCTCTCTCTCTCTCCTCTCTCTCCCTCTCACTGCCCCCCCTTTCTCTCTCTCTCTCCCCATCTCTCACTTCCCCTCTCTCTCTTCCCCCTCTCTCTATCGCCCTCTATCTAACTCACCCTATTTCTCTCCCCCTCTATCTCCCCCCTCTATCTCCCTCCTCTCTCTCTCCCCCTCTCTATCTCCCAATCATTCTCCACACAGTAATGTCTCACTATCTGTCTCTCTCACTCTCCCCCCTTCTCTCCCCCGTCCCTCTAACCCCCTTTTCTCTATCGCCCCTCTCTCTATCACACCCTCTCTCACTCTCTCTCTCCCCACTCTTTATCTCCCCCCCTTCTCTCCCTCTCCCTAATTGCCCCCTCTCTCTCTCCCCCTCTCTCTACCTCCGCTTTCTCTTCCCTCTCTCTCTACCTCTCTCTCTCCCCCTCTCTCTCCCCTCTCACACTCTTGCTCTCTCTTCCTCCCCTCTCCCCTTCTCTCTATCTCCCAGTATCTCTATTCACACCCTCTCTTTCTCTCCCCCTCTCCACTCTCTCCCTATTTCTCTCTCCCTCTCCCCACTCTCTCCCCCCCTCTCCCCCCCTCTCTCTCGCTCCCCCTCTCTCTCTCCCCCTCTCTCTATCTCCCCCTTTCCTCTCGCCCCCCTCTCCCTCCCAATTCTCCCACTCTTTTTATCTCCCCCCACGCTCTCTACCCACTCTCACCCATCTCTCACGCCCCTCTCTCCCTTTCTCTCTCTACACCCTCCTCTCTCTCCCTCTCTCTCTCTCTCTCTCTCCACTCTCACCCCCCTCATTCTCCCTCTCTCTCTCTCTTTCCATCCCCCCTCCGCCCTCTATTTATCTCCTCTTTCTCTCTCTCTCCCCCCTCTCTCCTCTCTCCCTTCTCTCTCTCTCTACCTCCCCTTCTCTCTCTATCTCCCACTCTCTCTACCTCTCCTCTCTCTATACCCCTACCCATCTCTCTCTCCCCCTATGTATATCCACTTCTCTATGCCCATCCCTCCCTCTCTCTGTATCTCACCCCCACTCTACTCTCTCTCTCCTCCTCTTTCCCTCTCTCTATTCTCCCCCACCTCCCCCCTCTCTTTCTCCCCCTCTCTCAACCCCATTCTCTCTCTGCCTCCCTCCCTTTCTTCCCTCTCCCCTCCCCTCTCACACTCTCCCCCTCTCTTTATCTCCCCCTCTCTCTACCCCCGCTCTCTCTCTCTCTCCTCTCCTCCCCTCTCTCCCTCTTCCCCTCTATCTCCCCCTCTCTCTCCCCTCCCTCTCTGTATCCCTCTCTATCTCTCCCTCCCTCCCTCTCTCTCTATGAAACAGTGTAAACCTGTGTGTGAAGTTTGCGCCAGGTACAGCACTAACAAACTGTTTTTTATTGTTTTATTTTTTTATTTATTAGAAGCAGTGTACAAAAGTATAAACCGCGTCATATAACATAGTACATTTACTGTACAGCTTCAATTTTAATTTTTAGCTAAAGATGAGAAAGAAGAAGAGAGAAAAAGCAAGAGAGAGAGAAAGTGAATGTGCAGGTATAGAACCCCTAGACTACCAAATTGGTGTAGCCAAAGAGTGAGTGAGTAAAATAAATAAGAGAAACGTAGAGAAATAAAAAGACAAAAACAGAATGAAAAACAAAAAGCGATGATATACCTGCTTCGTATCCCTCCCCACCCATCATCCAACCCGTAATTCGATGTAATTCTAGTTGTGTTGCACCATACTATTCTTGTAATTAATCAATGAATGGTGTCCATGTCTTCAAAAATTGCTCTGGTTTTTCTGCTAAGCCAAGTCTCATATTTTCAAGATGTAGCATCTCAGACATGTTTGTAATCCACAGTTTAAGAGTAGGGGCAGATGTGTTTTTCCAAAATTTAAGTATTAGTCTTTTTGCCGCTATCGGGCCATAATTGAGGAAACGTCTTTGAAATATTGATAGCTCAGGGCAGGCTTCTGATGTTCCGAGAATAATCAGATCCGTGTCGGGGCCCAGTTTTGTTTTTAATGTTTTTGAGAAAATATCCAAAATTCCTTTCCAAAAGTTATGTAGTTCTATGCAAGAGGCGAAGGAATGTGTTATAGTTGCTTCCTGAAGGAGATATTTGTCACAAATAGGAGATACAATTGGAAAGATCTTATTCAGTTTAGTCTTTGAATAGTAGAGTCTGTGCAGTGTTTTAAATTGATTTAAAGTATGTCTAACATTAATCAAACAGTTGTGTATATATAAAATATTTTCTTCCCATCTGTCTTTTGGAATTTTTAGGCCTAGTTCCTCTTCCCAGTCTCTTCTAATTGCTTCTGACGATGGGATTTCTATATATTTATTAGTTTAAAAGTTGATTTTACTTGTCTCCAGATTCGTAGAGTGCTGTGAATAATCGGATTTTTATCATATAGTGTGTTTTTCAACTTTGTTGGGGAGAGAGGAATCGCGCATGTATTAAAAGGCGAGCAATCCTCTCTCTCCATTATTAACCAGTCTACCTGTTGGCATGCGTTATCCAGCCAGTAACTTACATTTTTAATATTCGTTGCCCAATAATAGTATTAGAAATTGGGGAGAGCCAATCCGCCCGTTTCTTTGGGTTTACATAGATGCCGTTTGTTAATTCCATATGTTTTATAATCCCAGATAAAGTTTGTAATCAGAGAATCAAGATTTTAGGGTTTTTTTAGGTAGGTATATCGGTATTGATTGAAATAAATAAATCCCCCCTCTCTCTATCTCCCCCCCTCTCCCCCCCCCCCCCCCCCCCTCTCCCCCCCCTCTCTCCCCTCTCTTTCTCTCTCTATGAAACAGGGTAAACCTGTGTGTGAAGTTTGCACTAGGTGCATCACTAACAATAAACTGCTTTTAAACGGTGACCTGACAACTGTTTGCACAATCAAATAAGATCAAATAGAACAAGTTGTCCTACAACTTTAGGTTGTGTACGCCATACGCAAGAAGAAGAAGTCACCTTGAAAGATCATCTCTCATCCTCCTGCGCACCAAGGAATAAAGCACGAGCCTGCTGAATCTGTCCCACTAGATCAGGCCCTCGATTCTTGCCAACATCCTCGTAAATCTTCTCTACGGCATTTCCACCTTGACACCATTTTACCGATACCAATGTGCCCAAAACTGAACTGTGAATGTGGTCTTACCAACGTCTTGTACATGTGCAACATGACCTCTAAACCTCTATACCCAATGTGCTGACTGACGAAGGCCAATGTGACAAAGGCCTTTTAAACCACCCTATCTCCATGTGATGCGACTTTAAACGCGCTGTGTACGTGTCGTCATAGATCCCTCTGCTCTGTATTTTATTCACCTTTTTGCCTTGGTTCCAGCTCATCGGTACAGACAACTCTGGACTCTCTGATGGTGTCACTTCCCATCTGCGTCTGATTCTGAACACACTTGCACCACAGCTGAATGTCCAAATAAAGAACAATCAAGACTTCACTGCTCCTCCAAGTGCAGCACTCGCTCTCCACAGTTGTACTTCAAATATCTGCGAGCCCCTTTTGTGTAGTTCTGGTCACCGTATCATAGAAACAATGTCCTATTGCCAAAGGCATTGCAGACCAGATTCACCAGGATGTTTTCAGGAATGAACAGCGTTGGTTCAATGGTCCTTTATTGTCACGTGTACTGAGGTACAGTGACATTTGATTTGCTATTCAATCATACAAAAAAAGCAACAAGATACATAACTAGGTAAAGTTTAAACATAAACATAATCTTGATAGAAGACAGATTGTATCGGGTGGGATTGGTCTCTTTGGAGCATGAATGCAGAGGGGCGATCTTACTGAGGCTTGTAAAATTATGTCAACCACAGCAGGATTGAGTGGGTGGTCACGGATATTTCTCAGGCTGGGAGAATCTAAACCTAGAGACCAAGTTTAATAGAAAGGGGAAAGATTGAAGGGGATTCTGATGGGCAGGTATTCCACACCAAAGGTGGAACAATCTTTTCACGAGGAGGTGGGGCAGATACCATCACCGCATATAAATAGCATTTTGACAGCCTTTTGTCTCGGAAAGGAATGGAAGGAAATGGGTCAAATACAAGTGCATGAGATCACCCTAGATAGGCATTTTGGTTTGCTGGGACGGGTGAGGCCGAAGGACCTGTTTCCTTGCTGTTTCCATGCCCATTTGACACACCGCTGGAATCACCAGTTCTGTAAACTCTAGTGTGCTCTGTCTGTCATCGACCACCCCATTTGTAGCCACATTTCAGACACATCACTGACTACACAATAGTAGTGATTCTGTATTGGGTGGTGCTGTCACTAACAACGCAAGCGCATCGTTCATCTACCTCACAAGTGTCCAACAGGTGCTGTACTGTCCTCAAACTAAACTCTAGCCTGGAAATCCAAGGAATCAATAGCTGTCCAATTTTCTCAAAGCTGCAGATTAAACAGCACATTGATATAACTGTCTGTCACATACGTTGGTCATTTTAATGTCACTGATTATTGAAGTGTCCCTCAGTTTCCACGTGTACCAGGTATACACAGCAGGAACGGAGAAATGCTCTCTTGAATTAATTGATAAATAGGCACATAAATACAGCCTGAGTGTGGAAGAGCTCTCTCTCTAAATTCACTTTGAAGTATGAGAGGGCATCATATAGAAACATTCAATTCTTAATGGAATGGACAGGCGAGAACCGTTCCCGATGATGGGGGAATCCAGGAGCAGGGGTCGCAGTTTATTTCTATGTTTCTAAAATGCTTGCACAGGGCCCAAGACGAAACTGTGTGAGAAAATTGAGCCATTTACATCCCAGACCATTTCTCTGATTGGTAGTGAGACTTGCTGAGTCTGAGAAGGGTCCGAAACGTGATGCTGCCTTGCTGAAGCATTCTACATCTACCGGGGTATTGTCAGCTGTGAATGGCTGAAGGGCTCTGAATGGCCTATCCTGCAACTATGTTCACGACAATTAATTCACATTCTACCTGTCAGATTGAGATTGAACACTGCAGCCAGCCTCGCCTTGTGTTCACCGGCTGGAATTAATATGCCAACTGGGTGAAGGGAACTGTTTCTCAACTCACGCTTTCTCAGAGCTGAAGCTGCATTTTATTATTTTTCACGATTTTGTTTTTATATTTCAATTGTATCCCGGAGAGAGGCAATTAGTATTTCAAACCATTGTTAATTAAGATGAAAATAACAAGTTCATGCATCTTCATGTGCCGTGTTTACCAGCGAGGAGAGAGCAGCAAGATGGAGTTAGTGCTCATGACAGATGAGATTAATTATGGATACTGAACATCAGTTAACCCTTTATAGTCAAACATTTGAAATAACAACCAGTTCCCAGTTCCGTCGCACACTACCCAGATATATTTTCACCAGTGGCAACACTGACAACCTTTGCCTTGTGCTGACCCACTGTAGAAGATTGGACATGTTTGCAGGTTGCCTATCCATGTGTGACCATTGGAAAAACTGCTGTAATAATAATGTTGAACAGTGTCTAAGAGATTGTCTTAAAATGAATCTGTCCTACGATCCCAGCACACAGATCCATGGCCAAGTGAAGAATATCTTACTGCACTATTTGTGCACACGCACACACACTCCAGTTATAGAGCCATAGAGACATAGAGTCTCACAACGTCTTCAGCACAGCCCAGCCTGCCTGCCTGCACAAACCGGCCAACATTATATATATATCCAATCCTCATATTCCGAAAATGGCCTGTCTGTCTGTCCATGCACCTGTCTAAATGTTCCTTAAAGTTTGCCGCAGTACTTTTTAGTTCGTACCTTTATATATTTACAAGGAGAGGTAGCTGAATGGATTGAAATTTGGCTTCAAGGAAGGAAGCAGAGGGTGATGGTGGAAGGAAGGTTGCTCGTCAGACTGCAGGCCTGTGACTAGTGGTGTGCCTCAGTGTTCAGTGCTGGGCCCGTTACTGCTTGTCATCTACATCAATGATTTGGATGAGAACTTACAGAGCAAGTTTAGCAAGTTTGCAGATGATACAAAAGTGGGTGGTTTTGCAGATAGTGAAGATGGTTGTGATTAATTGCAGTAGGATCTTGATCGATTGGCCAAGTGTGCTGGGGAATGGATGATGGAATTTAATGCGGAGAATTGTGAGGTATTGCATTTCGGGAAGTAACTTGGGGAGGATCTACACAGTGAATGGTAGGGCTCAATTGTAGAGCAAAGGGATCTTGGAGTGCAGGTGCACAGTTCCATGACGGTGGAATCACAGTTGCTGTTGATCAGATGGTCAAAAAGGCTTTTGGCACATTGGCCATTACCTGGCAGAGTATTGAGTATAGTGGTCGGGAGGTCATTTTGCAGTTGTATCAGTCCTTAGTGAGGCAGCATTTGGAGTATTGTATTCTGTTCTGGGTACTGTGTTATTAGAAAGATTTTGACAAACTAGAAACTTTCCAGATACATTTTACAAGGATTTAGTAGGAGTCTGGCCTGTGGGGAGTGGTTGAGTACGTAGGGACCCTATTCATTGAGGTGCAGACAACAGGAATTTAGGGTGATCTTATAGGGGTGTATAAGATGATGAGAGGGATCTAGCGGGAAGAATATGAGGGAATTTTGATAAGTTGTACGTTTATTCTCAGCAGACCGACCTTGCTGTCTGGTCTGTGGGTTTGATTTCACATCTACCTGTCAACTGGTCTGAATGAGTTGATTACAAAATAAACTGTAGATTGAACAGAGCCACAGCTATTGTTCACCCACCGGTGGAACTAATATTCCCTCTGGGGGTGAAGGGCACAGCATCACAGTTACCCAACTCCCCCTTTCTCAGATATGAGGCTACATTTTAATTTTCAGCATTATGTGTTATTCTTTACATTCACTGCCGGAGAGAGAGAGGCAATAAACTACTGTTAATTAAAATAAAAATAAAAAAATTAATACATCTATGCCTGCCGTGTTTACCAGCGTGGATAAATAGAACAGCAAGATGGAATTAGTGCTCATTGCAGATGAGATTCATTGTGGATACTGAACCTGCGTTAACGTTTTAAAGTCAACACATGTGAAATAAAAATAACAAAGATTTTACCTCTTCCTCTAGATCAGGCCCTCGTGTCCTGGCAACATTCTCGTAAATCTTCTCTACACCCTCAGCCTCAAAATGCTGCAGTAACTCAGCGGGTGGGTCAGGCAGTATCTCTGGAGAGAAGGAATGGGTGACATTTCGAGTCGAGTCCCTTCTTCACTTAGAACATAGAACATAGAAAATAGGTGCAGGAGGAGACCATTCGACCCTTCGATCCAGCACCGCCATTCATTGTGATTATGGCTGATCATCCCCTATCAATAACCGGTGCCTGCCTTGGCCCCATATCCATTCACTCCACTAGCCCCTAGAGCTCTATCTAACTCTCTCTTAAACCCATCCAGTGACTTGGCCTCCACTTCCCTCTGTGGCAGGGAATTCCATAAATCCACAACTCTCTGGGTGAACAAGTTGTTTCTCACCTCAGTCTTAAATAATCTCCCCTTTATTCTAAGACTGTGGCCCCTGGTTCATACTGATCCGCTGAGTTACTGCAGTATTATGTATCTACCTTCGATTAAAACCAGATCTGCACTTCTTTCCCACACATTCTCCACGCCCTTTCCAGCTTGACACCATTTTCCGATACCAATGTACCTAAAACTGAACACAATACTCTAACTGCGGCCTGACCAACGTATTATACATCTGCCCTTTTGTATAGTTCTGGTCACCATATTATGGAAATGATATCCTATTGCCAGAGGCAGTGTGGAACAGGTTCACCAGGCTGTTGTCTGGAATGGACAGCGTTCATTTAGAAGACAGATTTGATTGGGTCGGATTGATCTCTTTGGAGCAAGAATACTGAGGGGCGACCTTACAGGGGCTTGTGAAATTATGTCAACTACAGCAGGATTGAGTAGATGGTGACAGTTATTTCCCAGGCTGGGAGAATCTAAACCCGCACAACTTCAGTTTATTGGAAAGGGAAAAAACTTAAGGGAATACTGATGGGCAGGCAGGTATTCCACACCAGAGGTGGAGCAATCCCTTCATAAGTGGTGGTGGGGGCAGATACCGTCTCAGCAAATAAACAGCATTTGGACAGCCATTTTTCTCGGATAGGAATGGAGGGATTTGAGGCAAATACAAGTGAATGAGATCATTTGTAATCTCATTCACATCATGGACATCATGCCTCATAGGCATCTCGATCTGCATGGATGAATGGGGCCGAAGGGCCTGTTTCCCTGTTGTTCTCAGGGTAAAAATACCCTAATGGGACTAATCTACAGGCGCCCAAACAATAGCCTGGACATAGGGCGCGTTGAATCAGGAGTTAAAAGTGACGTAGTAAAAGTAATGCTGTGGTTATTATGGGAGATTCCAACATGCAGGTAGACTGGGATAATCAGGTTGGTGCTGGACCCCAAGAAAGGGACTTTGTAGAGTGCCTTCGTGATCGATTCTTTGAACAGCTTGTATCGGAGCCACCCAGGGATAAGGCAATTCTGGATTTAGTGTTATGTAATTAACTGGATTTGATAACGGACCACGAGGTTAATGAGCCATTAGGAGGCAGTGACCACAACATGGTCAGGTTTAATCTACAAATGGAGAGGGAGAAAGATAGATTGGAGGTGTCAGTGTTGCACTGAATAAAGGGGACTATGGGGCTATGAGGGAGGAGCTGGCCAAGGTCGAGTGGAATGATACACTAGCAGGTATGACAGCAGACCAAAAATGGCAGGTGTTTCTCGAAACAATACAGAAGGTGCAGGATCAGTTCATTCCTATGGGGAAGAAAGATTCCAAGGGGAGAGAGGGACGACCATGGCTGACAAGAGACGTCAGGGACAGTATAAAAATTAAAGCGAAGAAGTACAACGTAGCAAAGATGAGCGGGAAGCAAGAGGATTGGGGAATGTTTAAAGGACAACAGAAGATAACCAAAAAGACAACACAAGGAGAAGGTACGAAGGTAAGGTAGCCAAGAATATAAAGCAGGATAGTAAAGGCTTATTTAGGTATGTGAAGAGGAAACAGATAGGTAAGACCAAAATTGGACCCTTGAAGACCGAAAAGGGTGAATTGATTATGGGGAACAAGGAAATGGCAGATGGGTTCAACAGGTACTTTGGATCTGTCTTCACTAAGGAGGACACAAACAATCTTCCTGATATAGTTGTGGCCAGAGGATCTGGGGTGACAGAGGAACTGAACGGAATCCACATCAGTCAAAGAAATTGTGTTGGATAGATTGATGGGACTGAAGGGTGATAAATCCCCAGGGTCTGGTGGTCTGCATCCCAGGACACTTAAGGAATGGCTCTAGAAATCGAGGATGCATTGGTGTTAATTGTCCAGTGCTATATAGACTCAGGATCGGTTCCTGTGGACTGGAGGGTAGCTAATGTTATCCCACTTTTGAAGAAAGGCGGGAGAGAGAAAACGGTGAACTATAGACCAGTTAGCCTGACATTGGTGGTGGGGAAGATGCTGGAGTCAATTATAAAAGATGAGATAGCCGCACATTTGGATAGCAGTAACAGGGTCGGTCCGAGTCAGCATGGATTTACGAAGGGGAAATCATTGCTTGACTAATCTTCTGGAATTTTTTGTAGATGTAACTAGGAAAATGGACAAGGGAGAGCCAATGGATGTAGTGTACCTGGACCTTCAGAAAGCATTTGATAAGATTCTACATAGGAGATTAGTGGGCAAAATTAGGGCACATGGTATTGGGGGTAGTGCTGACATGGACAGAGACTTGGTTGGCAGACAGGAAACAAAGAGTAGGGATTAACAGGTCTCTTTCAGAATGGCAGATTAGATTAGATTGTATTACTTGTCATTCGAACCTCAGAGAGGCTCAAACGAAAATCTGTTTCTACAGCCATAAAAACAGAACAATTCCTACAAAACATACAAACAATTCAATTGACACAAACATCCATCACAGTGAATCTCCTCCTCACTGTGCTGGAAGCCAAAGTCTTCTCTCTCCCCTGCACCATTTCTCTCCCCCGATGTCGAAACCCCAGGCGGGCGATGTTAAGTCCCACGCTCCAGGCCCAAAAGTCAGAACGTTGGGAGCCCCAGGCGGGCGCTGGAATGTCCCGCGGCCATTAAAGCCGTGCCGGGCGATGTATGGCCCCGCTCCGGGTCGTTCTAAACCCCGCGGGCGGGGGAAGTTGCATTGCGGGAGCTCCGGAAAGCGGTCTCTCACCCGGACCGCGAGCAACCGATTGTCCCAGTCCACCGGTCTGCAACTACAGCTGGAGCTCCGGGTCGGGCTGCAGCAGCGAGCCACTACCGCTCCCCACGCTCCGAGGCCGGCCAGCCCCACGATGGTAAGTCTGCAGCTCCGCATGCTCCATGACTGGAGCCCCCAGGTCGTGCCCAACGGAGGGGCCGCTCCGCAGTGCTAGTCCCCAACGATAACGGAGACCCGACATGGAAAAAGTCGGGTCTCCCGTGCAGGGAAGAGATTTAAACGTTTCCCCACCCCACCCCCCCCACATAATACACAGTTAGAAACAGTACAAAAAAAACATGAACAACTACATTTAAGTAGACAAAAATTAATAAAAGACAGACAGGCTGCAGGGCCGCTGCAACGTGAATCTCACTGCCACACCCTAGTGACTATGGGGGTGCCGCAAGGCTCGGTGCTGGGACCGCATCTATTTAATATATACATCAATGATTTGGATGAAGGGAGTCAAAGTAACATTAGCTAATTTGCAGATGACACAAAAGCTCCGTGGCAGTGTGAACTGTGATGATGATGCTATGAGAATGCAGGGTGGTTTGGACAGGTTGGGGGGAGTGGGCAGATGCATGGCAGATGAAGTTTAATGCGGATAAATGTGAGGTTATCCATTTTGGTAGCAAAAACAGGAAGGTAGATTACTATCTTAATGCCGTCGTTGGGAAAAGGAAGTTACAATGGGATCTGGGGGTCCTTCTACATCAGTCTATGAAAGTAAGCATGCAGGTACAGCAGGCAGTGAAGAAAGCAAATGGCAATGTTGGCCTTATAACAAGGGGAATCGAATATAGGAGCAAAGAGGTCCTTCTGCAGTTGCACAGAGCCAATAAGACCACACCTGGAGTATTATGTGTAGTTTTGAGGAAGGACATTCTTGCTATTGAGGGATTGCAGCGTAGGTTTGCAAGGTTGATTCCCGGGATGATGGGACTGTCATATGCTGAGAGAATGGAGCAGCTGGGCTTGTACACTCTGGAGTTTAGAAAGATGAGAGGTGATCTCATTGAAACATATAAGATTGTTAAGGCTTGGACACATTAGAGGCAGGAAATATGTTCCCGGTGTTGCGGGAGTCCACAACCAGAGGCCACAGTTTAGGAATAAGGAGTAAGCCATTTAGAACGGAGACGAGGGAAACACTTTTCCTCACAGACAGTGGTGAATCTGTGGAATTCTCGCCTCTGAGGCCGGTGGAGGCAGGTTCTGTGGGTGCTTTCAAGAGAGAGCTAGATAGGTCTCTTAAAAATAGCGGAGTAAGGGATATGGGGAGAAGGCAGGAACGGGGTACTGATTGAGGGTGATCAGCCATGATCACATTAAATGGCGGTGCTGGCTTGTAGGGCCGAATGGCCTGCTCCTGCACCTATTGTCTATTGTCTATTGTCTATTGATGAGGGAACTATGTAAATAACGAATTTAGACCAGGGAATTAAATTTAACATCACCATGGTTGCAGATACTATACCTATGTGGCAGTGTGAGTTGCCAACAGGATGCTTTGAGGCTGCAGGGTGACCTGGATGGGTTGGGTGAATTGGCAGAACAATGGGAGATGCAGTATAATGTGGATAAACGGGAGGTTATCCTCTTTGGTAGCAGGATCAGGAAGGCAGATTATTATCTGAATGGTGTCAGATTAGGACAAGGAGAGTTGCAACGAGAACTGGGTGTGTTTGTACATCAGTCACTGGAAGTAAGCATGCAGGTACAGCAGGCAGTAAAGAAAGCCAATGGCATGTTGACCTTCATTGCGAGAGGATTTGAGTTTAGAAACAAGGAGGTCCTACTGGATTTGTACAGGGAATTGGTGAGACCACACCTGGAGTATTGTGTGCAATTTCGGTCTCATAATTTGTGGAACGACATTATTTCCATTGAGGGAATTCAGCGTAGGTTCACAAGATTAATTCCCGGATGGCGGCACTGACGTATGATGAAATATGGTCGACCGGGCTTGTATTCGCTGGAATTTTTAAGGATGAGTGGCGATCTTAAAGAAATATATTCTATTCTTAGAGGATTATACAGGGTAGATTTTGGAAATATGTTCCCGATGTTGGGGTGAGTCCAGAACCAGGGGTCACAGTTTAAGAATTAGGACTGAGATGAGAAAACATTTTTTAAATCCAGAGAGATGTGAATCTGTGGAATTCTCTGCCACAGAAGGCAGTGCAGGCCAATCCACTGGATAATTTCAAGATTGAGTTCGATTTAGCTCTTACGGCTAAGGGAATCAATGGATATGGGGACAAAGCAGGAACGGGTACTGATGATCAGCCATGATCATATTGAATGTCCTTTCTGACTCAAAGGGCCAAATGGCCTACTCCTGCACCTATTTTACTTCGGAGTCACGTGAGTGACTACGTGAAGAACCCGCCTCACGCTGGCAAACGGCATTACGTCGACGCTGACGGCGGAAGGAGGAGCTGCAGTAAGGAGCAGCTCCTCGCATCGGTCGGAACGGCCCCGCAGGTAAGTGCAGCAAAGTCGGATGTTTTTTTAGCGTACGCTGGGTGGGTCCAGCAGTAAAAATAAAGTAAAAATAAAAAGTCAGAGTCACGTTAAAGTGCTGTTTAGCACAGATTAAATGAAAGAAATGGAGAAATCGGCAAAGAAAAATTCGCGGGTAAAAAGAGCTTCCCGGGGTGAAAATAAAAATACGGGAAAAAAGCTAGTGCGGATCCGGTTCCGATACCGGTGGCCGCTGATATACCCGTTAGTGAGTTTCTAGATTCTCCAGAAGTTATAACCACGGAGAGAAATGCTCCTAAAAATGCAAAAGGAATCTGAGAGGGCCCGTGGTTCTGATGACTCTGATACCGAAAGTCCTCCAGATAATTAAACTATATGGAACTAATAATGGAGCATATGGAGAAAGTTCTCCAAAAAATTATGAGACTAGGGTCACAGTAACCCAGAAGGTTCCCAAAAAGCCCTGAGGGGTTTAATTATTCTGATATGGCTGTGGGCCTAATAGGGGGGCAATGGGAGTTGGAACTCCGGACCCAGGATTTGGGCCGAAGGAAGTCTCATGGGATGAAATCCCAATTAATTTAGGGCTGCAGAAGGCAGACCCTGCTGATGGTGATTTGGCATTTGAAAATACACCACAAAATAAAAGAAAAGGCTAAATGTGCCTGAGATAGCAAAATAAATTTGCTATATATGAAGGAAGTGGTGAGGCTATGGAAGAAAACCTAGCTGCCAACATTAATATATGGTATTTCACCAACTTCATGATTATGTGATGATTGAAACATCACAATTATAAACGCACAGGAAATTGTGGCCTCATTGAAATGCCTACGGTTTATCCGTTGATATGGGCATCCATGACCCCAAATATGAGAGCTCAAGAAGTGAGGTTCAAAAATCCTCACAAATTATTCTGCTGCCATTATGGCTTTTGGGGAGATGGATAAGTTTAAAAAAGAGGGCCTATTGTGCAAATTCTTTCTATGAAATTATTGTATGAGGAAAATGGCTATTCGGCCCATATTTCACCCAAGGTTTGCAAGCTTGTGTGGTTCGAGCAAGTGGTGTTCAAGCTCCTGGTTATCTGTTTGGAGTAAATCTGCCTAAATTATTAAAAATTGGATGAAGAAGCTAAAAATGTTAAATGCATGAAACCTTCGTCTTAGGACAAAAAAAAAGGTATTTTTTCGCCCAGAAGGGGATTTGATTTTGGAAATAAAGGCAGAAATATGTCAAGGAAATATTAACATTGTACTGCACAGCCCAATACATACCCGTTTTCGGGGAAAAGGAGACCACCGCGCTCATATGGAGAGGTATTAAAGACTTGTTCTATCTTTAAAGAAACTGCGGATTAATCTCCAGTTGGAGGGAGATTACAAAAGTTTTATAAAGACTGGCTTACTATTATTTCTGATCGGTTTATTTTTACAAGCAGTTTCAGGAGTCACTATTACATTTAAAGAAGGGGTTAATCCTCCAGTACAGATAAACCTGCCTATGCTTTTCGTGTTTACTGCAATTGGGAAAAGCAGAGATTAATGTGGAAATTGACAAATTATCTGAAAAGGGGTTATTGAAAAAACTTATGAACACGAGCATCAATTGTGTCTAAGATATTTCAAAAGACATAAAAAGATGGTGATTGCAGAATTATTCTGGACCTTACAGATCTAAATAAGTGGTAGAATACAAATTTTTAAATGGAAAACATTTAATACTGCAAGATATTTAATATCAGCAGGTTATATGGCTACGATTGATTTGAAAAACGCCTATTATTCTGTACCAATACATCAGTTTCTGGAGGTACTTAAAATTTAATTGGCTGGGACAATTATGGCAGTTTAAAGCTTTGCCAAATGGATTGAGTTCAGCTTCCCGGCTCTTTACTAAACTGTTGAAACCAGTTTTAGCCCAATTAAGAGTACAAAAACACATCGTTATGGCTTATCTCGATGGACATTCTAATCATTTATGGCAATCAAGAGTCAGCTGAGATTTACTTTCAGTACAAAAGCTTTGTTAAAGCTAGGGTTCTTGATTCATCCAATTAAATTCCAGCTGCAGCCAGCACAATCAATTAACTATTTGGAGTTTGTAATTAACTCAGAAACTATGTTAATACTTTTACCAACAAAGATAAAGTTGGTGATTTTTGGTGACTTGTAATAATCTCATTAACAAACTTATCCTTCCATCCGAAAAGTAGCGAAAACTATTGGTAAACTAGTAGCAGCATTTCCTGCAGTAGAATTTGGTCCATTACATTAATCAAAATCTTCAAAGGGACAAAATAAGAGCTCTCAAAGAGAGGGCAGGCCACTTTGATAGGCCTATGCAATTAAACAAAAGAAGTTTTGTTGGAATTACCATGGTGGGTTAAAAATATCCCACAAGCTGCTAAAAAACATTTCTGATTAAACAGCCTGAAATTGTTTATAAATATAGATGTTAATGCTCTCGGATGGGGGGGGAGGGGGGGGGGGGGGGGGGGGGGGTAACCGTTCATCTCCAGTTGTGGAGGGTAGATGGAAAAGTCCAATGAGAAACGTTTCTTCAAACTTATGGTATTAACTATTTAAGAGTTATGGGTCGCTTTCTATGGTCTAAAAGCATATTGCAGTTTAAAAAAGGGTCTACATGTATTAATACAGTTAGAACAAATTACAACGGCTGTGAATTATTAATCATCGCATGGGGGGAGTAAGATCAGTATCATGTGATTGGCTGGTCAATGAAATATGGCAATGGTGTATTGATCGCAATTTGGATTTCCAGCAAACTAATTCAAGTAAAGGACTATGTCTGGTGGCAGATAAATGATCAAGGATATTTAAAACGATAAACACAGAAGTATGCTTAATCCAGCAATATTTAAGAAAATGGTAAACTCAATTTGGTTTTACCAGTAATTGATTTGGGTTGCACTCAAGGCTTAATATCAATTGCCTAAATTATCTGTCTTGGGAACACAATCAGATGCAGTAGCAGTAGATGCTTTTTCATTGAACTGGGGGGAATATGTTATTTTTTGTTTCTTTTCCACCTTTTGCTTTGGTTCAGCAATGTCTGAAGGTACTAGAAACAAGATTTCTGCCACAGGATTGTTGGTAGTTCAAAAAGTTGGCCACACAACCTTGGTTCCATTAATGCTTGAATTATGATTAAGAACATATATGTCAATTCTAACTGTAGTGATATTTTGATTAATCCAGTAACCAAGAAATTTTATGGATTATATGCATATTTTGAATTTATTAATCTGCAGGTTTTGACCAGACCACTACAGGAGTGGATTGTCGGATCAATACTATGGAGGTTATAGTCGCTTCATTGGCGAGATAAACACAAAAAACAATATTATGACACATGTTAAGAAATGGGAAGTATTTGCCACAACTGTCCAAATTATTTTTATGATACGGTGATTATGCATGTTCTTTGTATTGTGATACTGTGATTTATGCATGGAAAAATGTTATTGGAGCTCCTTGCTAAATTGCATTTGAGCAACATTTAAGTTACAGTGCTACTGACTCTGCACGCAGTGCTTTTCATATGATTTAGGGAACCCTTTTTTTTTATGTTAATTGACCAGAAAATCAATTGGATCACATTCCACTAATATCTTAGATGTCATGATAGGAATCTTTACATATTAATCCACCCAAACTAGATACACAGAGAATTTGGGCTGTGAGCATTCGTACGTACCTTACTTAGACAGTGGGACTCAATGAATGATTGTCATTGGAATACTTATACATTCAAATTAATAATGTTAATGATCATTGGTTTCAGCTCCAAAGAGTGCAAACTTTACAAATGTTTAGTTTAGACTGTATTGCATGTGACTACTGATATACATTGTGTTCATGTTTACGATTCTGATCAAACAAGCAGACAAGGGAGATCTGGAGCTAAGGTAACCTTTTTCAGCTATATCTTATTTGATCCTATTTGTGTGTGGTTAAACATGTTGAATCAATATGTTAAAGTTACTGAAATCTTCGAGGAAATTAAAAAAAAAAACGTTGATGATTACGCATTAAAAAAAGCCACACACAAAAGCTTCAGTTCAAACTATCTCAAAATGGTTTTGAAAATGTGTGCTTTTAGAGGAGTGGACACTGATGTGTTCGGGTTCACTCCACCAGGGCTGCAGCTACGTCCGACGGCGAGATGCGGGACGTACCACTCGGCATATTTTAAAAATCGCAGGGTGGAGTAGAAGAAGAACTTTTTCAAAAGTTCTACATTTAAACCTGTTACACTATGACAAGAGTTTTGGCAACAGCTCACGCGGTGTTGGGATCAATATAATACCCTGCTTTGTACTATTGATTACTATAACCAAGTTATGTTAGTCACTTATATCTTTTATCAATTGTAATCTTTCCTCGGATATAAGGAGGAGTTATTATTTTGTCTCTTTAACATTAAAAAGTTAATTTTGGAAAGACCATAATATTAGTCTGGTTTTCATGTATGTATTTACTAGCCGGACTGTCGGTACTAATTAAATAATACGACATAAAAAAACAAGAATTTTTAAAATCTTCACGTAGTCTCTCACGTTGACCTCCGACTGTATAAATAGTAAGTATTAAACGAGAACTTACAGTTCGAAGTTTGATCGTTAGTTTATGAGGTGTTTCGTGATGAGGGATTACGTTGTGCCCTCCACTCCCACCCTCATAAAATAAATGTTCAATCTAGGTAGTTCTAAGTCTTTTATGTGCCTTACTATGTTCTTCGGCTATTTGGTCTTCTGTGTTTTCATGCGCTTGTTTGAAGTATGCGTTTCAGCAGCGTGAGGTGGGTTCTTCCGTAATCCCTCATCATAATCTCATAAAATAACGTCAAACTTCGATCTGGTAAGTTCTCGTTTAAAATCTTACTATTTCCCCTGGTTCTTAATTTCTATCTTCTAGTCAGGAAAAAATATGTAACTGTTGTACTGATGGGAAGGTATGATCCCGAGGGCCTAATGGCCTGCATCCAGAGTACTCAAGGAGGTGGCCCTAGAAATCGTGGTGATGATGATCATTGTCCAAATGTTCTACAGGACTCTGGATCAGTTCCACGTTGGACTGGAGGGGAGTAATGTAACGCCACAGTATTACGAAAGGAGGAGAAGTAAACAGGGCATCCATAGACCTCAGATAGCTGTTATCGTAGTGGGGAAACATGTTTTGAGTCCACCCTCCCTCTCCCCATCTCCCTCCTTCCCTCTCCCTCTCCCCCTCATTTCCCCCACCACACCCTCACTCCTCTCCCCATTCTTTCTCCCCTTCCCTCTCTCCCTCTCCCTCTACCCTTCCCTCTACCCCCTCCATCCCTCCCCGTCCCTCCACGTTCCTCTCCGCTTCCCACCCACCCAATCCGTTCCCCACCACTTCTCCCCTTCCTTCCTTTCCTCTCCGCCCCCTTTTTTCTACCCATTCCCCTTCCCCCTCCCCCTCACCTTCTCACCCTTCCCACCCTCCCTTCCTATCCTCATTCCTCTTCCTCTTCACTCCCCCTTCCTCTACGCCTCCCCCTTACACTCCCCTCCTCTCCCTTCCCCTCCTCTACCTCCCCTCCATCTCCACCTCCCTCTCCCCCTACCGCTTACACTCCCTTTCCACCTACCCCCACTCCCCCCTCCCCCCACCTTTCACCCCCCCCCTTCCCCTCCTCACTTACTCCTCCCCCTTCTCGCCTTCATCCATTTCACAACTCCCCATCCTCTGCCTCCCCTCTCTCTCCTCCCCTGTCATCTCCCTCCCCCATATCCCCCTCACCACCATCCCTCACGTCCCCCTCCGGGCCCTCCATCTTCACCTTCCCCACGCTCTATTCATTCTTGTCACCCCTCCCCGTTTTCGCACCCTCCCTCACTCCTGGCCCGCCCCTGCTCTTCCTCTCCCCACCGGTTCCCGCATGCCCCCTCCGCATTTCAGGTATCACACCTTTCTCTCTCTGCCCTCCCCCCCTCCCTCTTCCTTCCTATTCCGTACTTCCCTTCCCTATCCTCCCCCTACCACACCCCTCACTTTCCCTCCCCTCTCCCCGGTCCCTCTACCTCCCCCTCTCTCCCCCTCAAACTTCCCTCTGCCTCTCTCTCCACAACCCTTTCCCTCTGGCCCTCAGTCTCCCAATCCCCTTATCTCACTCTGTCCTCCCTAACCCCTCACTCTGCCATCCCCTTCACCTCCACGCTCTGTCCCCTTCTTGACACCCAATTCCGTTGCTCTTATCTTGGAAATCATGCGTTGAGTTGGCATCCACTGCTTATGTGGCAGCAGAGAAATGTCTCCCCTCTCTTCCATCTAAATTCAAGTGAAATACGCCCAGTCGATCCATTCATTCATCAATTGTCACTCCCACCATCCAGGAAATAAACCCGGTGAACCAACGAACACTCTTCAATAGCAAGAATTGCGATGTTAAGACCTTGTCTTAAATTAGAACCTATCTATCCGCTATGTTCTCCTTCAAACACAATCCCTTCCAAAATGATTCCAAGCTGCTGGGACTATGAATTCAGCTCATCTCTGCCATTGGGATCTGCAACTTTCTGACCCTCCCAATCGGTGAAGATAAGGTGACAGCATTCATCCGCAATAATCATCAACACTGGTGGCCCCGCAAGGATGCGTTCATCAGTTCCATCTTATACACTTCCTTACATGACACAAGGCCAAATGTAGGCTCTAAATTCTCTGCAAGTCTGCAAACGGCAACAACTGCGGTGGTCGAATCACGGACCAAATAACGGGATGAGAGTACAGGAAGGATATGTCGTAAGGTCATAAGTGTAGGAGTAGAATTAGGCCAGAGCGGACCATGAAGTCTACTCCGCCATTCAATCATGGACTGATCTATCTCTCCCTCCTTGCCCATTCTCTGCCTTCTCCCCGTAACCGCTTGAGGTGTACAAATTAAGAATATATCTATCTTGCCTTCGAAATATCGCTGACTTGGCTATATTGTGGCAAATATATTCCACAAATTCACCACCATCTGATAGAGATATTTCAAAATTTTCCTTAAAAAACGGGCATTTTTATTTATGAGTCTAGTGCTGGTCTCTACTAGTGGAAATGTTCCTCTCCACATCCAGTCTATCCAAGCCTTCATAGGTCTGCACATTGCAATTAGGTACTCATCATTCTTCTAAACTTGCTGCACGTACAGGCCCGAGTGCCGTTCAAACGTCATCATTTGTGTCGAGGTCAAACCCTTTCAATACGGACTCGTGGAAATGGATTAACATCAGCAGTGAAATTAATTTTCATGCACCCCCCCCCCCCCCCCCAAGGAGGGAAATGTGACAGTCAATGGCGTGTCACCAACTCTAAAGCTAAGTTGCTACAGCATTTATACACCAAAATATTATTACTAACGGAAGTACATTTTGATATGTAAAATACAGATTCTATACTTTACTTTTACAATTACACAAAGATCGGACTTCTTAGCTCCGTACATATACCGGGGTTACAGAGATTAAGGATAATTAATTTGTTTATAATTCTGAACACTAGATTGTAACCTGGCCAACAGGATAAATGGGGTATTGAAGGTACTTGTGGTTTCCTGCTGGTGGCTTCTGAGTGATCGTTGTTGATATAAGGTGAAGGACATGAGTATGTTATCTGGTAGGTATTAGCTGCATCTTGGGAGTTTGGTGCGTAACGGATACTAAAGGTGAGGGGAACAGATGTGTGTCGCGAGTATGTAGCGTCGCGGCCGGCGTGTACTGGAGATAGCGTTTGGGTATTGGAACTCGCTGCAAGAACCCAAGAGAACGCAGGCAGAGTTGGAAATGGTCGTGTGCGTGGAAGGCGGCTCGCTGGTGACCTCATTAAAGTATTGAATAAATAAGCACCTCTTCAACAGTTTTGGGGACTTCCACAGATCCCACTATATCTTTATACTGCAATTATATTTAAGGTTATGGTATTTTATTGTAGATTGTACGCTTACTTTTCAACTCTAAAGTGGAACAATCTCACACTTGTCAAATAAAACTCTATCTGCTATGTCTACCCCCACGGCCCATTTCTGACCCTACCGTATATTGTCCACTGTTTTTTGAGACATTCCAAAACCCCAATTAAACAAGTACGTTAGTTCTGGTCTTAATTCAGAATAAAGACTCCATTGCGAGGAATTCAGGAGCTAGGAGGTCTTTATTGCAGTTGTAAGGGCCCCTGGTGAGTACCGCACTGAGTAGTATTGTGTGCAATTTTGGTCTTTAAATTTGCGGAAGGAATATCTGTATTAAGGGGTGTGCAGCGGCAGTTCACCAGGTTAATTACCGGGATTTGGAGGGACTGACATATGGTGAAAGAATGGTCGACTGGTTTGTATTCGCTTGGAATCAAGGGGAAATTCAAGGATAAGAGGGGATCTTACACTCGTAAAACATATGCATTCTTAGAGGATTGGACAGCTAGATCGCAGAAACATGTCCTGATTGTTGGGGGAGTACAGTACCAGGGGTTCACATTTTAAGAATAAGGGGTAGGCCATTGTAGAGACAGTGTTGAGGATAATCTTTTTTGATTTTGTGAGGATCAGCTGTGATGCATATTGAGTGGCCGGTGCTAGGTCGAAGGGCCGAATGGTTGCGGTCCGTTGTGGTCTAGTATCAGAATTATTAACATATTAATTATCCTCATTTCTGAACCTGACTATATTGCCATTTTATACTGAGAGCCTCCCCTCGCATTCCACAACCCCAGTTGTAAAACAGATACATTTAGTGTCCGTCTTCACCAAGGGACACACACGCCAATTCCCAATAAAAACTAGGGGACCAAGGCTCTGGATGGGAAGGAGGAATGAAGTACAAGCCACATTAGTCCAAGGAAATAGTGTTATTGCAAACTGTTGAGACTGAAGCAGATAAATCCAGGGCCTGATGGTCTGCATCCCAGTGTACTCAAGGGAGCGGTCGAGAAATTGTGGATGCTCATCGGATGATTATTTCCCAATGTTCTATAGACTCTGGAATCAGTTCGGTTGACTGGAGGGCGGCGATATGTAAACCCTCTTTTTATGAAAGGAGGGAAAGCGAAAAACAATGCATTAGAGACCAGTTAGCCGACATTGGTAGTGCTTTGTTTTAGTGCGGAGATGTTAATTCGAATTGTTATAGATGTAAAACAGATTTTGGAATGTAGTAACAGGATAAGGTCAAATGTCAGCATGGATTTATGCAGGGGATTTTCATGCTTGAATTATCTTCTTGAATTTTTGAGGATGTGACAAAGTAGAATGGATAAGGGGGGGAAAAAAGCCAGTGAATCGTGGTGGATTCAGTGTCTAAAAGCCTTTTACAAGGTCCCACAAAGAGAGATTTGTGTGCATAAATAGAACACATGGTATTGGGCCTAAGGGTATTGACATGGATAGGAAAATGATTGGCAGACAGGAAGCAAAGGAGTAGGAATGAACTGGTCCTTTTCAGAATGGCAGGCAGGTAATTAGTGGTGTGCCGGAAAGTCTTAGTGTGGGAACCCCGATAATTATAATTTTATTGACAATTTTTCAGACGAAGGAATTACAACTGGGCTGGCAGGCGGCCGTATGACAAGAGACATGGAGTGATGACGGAACCGGTGATTCCAGTGCCTGTGCAAATGTTCACCTTATTAATTCCTTTAGTTCTATCGTACTATTCCACTTTTCCTGTTTTCAATGTCACCCCTTGCAAGAGGACCTGATCTCCTCACAAATAGGGCAACCCCACCCTCTTGCCCTCATTGTACTGCCTTTTCAATAGGAGGTATTCCTTGAATATTCAGTTCCCAGCCCTGGCCCTCCTTGCAGCCATCATGTCTCAGTTATTCACATAACATCATAATTGCCAGTTTCTAATTTGAGCCTCAAGAGATCTTCGTCACTTTATTCCTTATACTTCGCCGGCATTCATATACAATACTTTGACCTCCAGTATTCACTGCCCCCTCGCAATTGGCCCCTGACTTACTCTGTTGTCCATTCTCAAAACTTCCTTCCATTATTTCGAGAAATCACGTGTTATAATTCTTCCTGTTGCATCTTCCCTTTTAACTCCATCTTTATACTCCCAATTTGTCAATCCCCCCCACCGTGTCGCCCTAGCAAAACGCTGCTGCAGAATGTCGGTCCCCCTCCAGTTAAGGTGTAACCGTCCCTTTTGTACAGGTCGGCCCCTACACCTGCAGAAGAGAAACTCAGTGGTTCTATAAAATCTCAATCCTTGCTCCCTGCTCCAGCCCCTCAGCCACACATTCAGATCCCCTATTCTAACAGTTCCTGTCCTCACTTGCACGTGGTACTGGAAAGCAATCCAGAGATAACCACCCGAGAAGTCCGGCATTTCAGTCTTCTTCTCAACTCTCTTAGGTAATGTTGGAGAAACCTCCCTTCCTCTTCTTCCCGATGTCGTTTGTGCCTACATGCGCAAATACTGCCGGCTGTTTCACCTTCTCTCTTGAGGATGTTCTGAATTCGGCTCGTGAGACATCCTGAACCCTGGCACCAGGGAGGGCAACAGACCATCCTCTTCCGCTGCCATTGCCATAGGAATCTCATGTCTGCTCCTCAGACAATGGGAGCCACCCACCACTAGGGCTCTGACCTACGTCGGTCTCGCCGGTCGAGTCCATCTCCAGGATTGGAGCCACGATGTGTCCGCCCGCTCGGACTGGAAACATCCGTCTCCCGGACAGTTCCAAATAAAGGGCGTACCTGTTTTCATTAGGCACAGCCACCTGAGTCTTCTGCACTCCACGATTTCCACACTTTCTCTCTATCACACACCTTGGTTCATCCGTAACCTTCCCCCCCACCTCGGCAGTGACTACCTCACTGTATGGTCCGGTCCAGGAAACTCTCATTTTTCCGGGATGGCCCTGAGGTATCCAGCTGCTTCTCAGTCTCCAACACGGTCCTTTAGCAGCTGACGCTGGACGCACTTTGCCACAGTTGTAGCAGCCAGAGGCTTCATCCGTGTCCCTGGGCTCACATATTCTGCAAGCCTCACCACTGTCTCATCTGCCCCAACATGTGTTCACCGCGTTCCGTCCTCTCGAGCTTCAGAAACATAGAAACATAGAAAATAGGCGCAGGAGGACGGCCATTCGGCCCATCGAGCCATCACCCGCCATTCAATATGATCATGGCTGATCGTCCACTATCAGTAACCGGTGCTGCCTTCTCCCCATAACCCTTGACTCCTCTAGCCCCGAGAGCTCGATCCAACTCTACCTTAAAATCCATCCAGTGATTTCGCCTCCACTCTGTGGCAGGGAATTCCATAAATTCACAACTTTAAGCGTTAGCCTCCTCTCCTAAGACTCTCAAGCCAAAGACTCTCGAGCCAAAGACTCACTCGTTAGTCCACAGGGCAGCTCCCTCACCGCCGCTCCCTAGGAAGCCGTCTTGCTTATATTAGTAAGATTAAATGAGAATTTACCCAGTTGGATCTTTATTTTATGAGGAGTTACGATGAGCGATGAGTGAAGTCCCGCCAGTCCGCATGCGCCGTCAATCTTCAAAGCAGCGGTGTGAAAATCAACAGGTAACAGTAAATGAAGTAACATAGTAAGATTAGAAACCTAGAACTACCAGATGACCTTTGTGACATGATGGTTGGGAGCGGTGGGCACATAATCGCTCATCGTAACGCGCTCATAAAATAAAGATCAAACTTCAAACATGTAAGTTCTCGTTTAATCTTTATATTTTACCTCAGTCACGTGAATGATTCCATGAAGACTTCAAAGCTCTGTGATTTCATGCCATGGATACAGGTCCATGCGGACACACTGCCTCGGTTGACGCAGGATGAGTAATAACAAATAATGCATGATACAGACGTAAACACGTTGATGCTTTAATTAACAAAAAAGATAAACAATAGTTGACCCCTCTCTCCCAGGGGGAAGCTACAAAACAGAATTCAATCATGGAGTGGCCAAATACCCCGGGTGTGGCAAATAGGTTTATGATAGAACCTTTCAAACGTCAGTTCATTGGACCATCCTCGCGGCCGCGAGGACTTGGTTCGAGAGGGACGTCCAGTGCCCTCGCTGCTGATGTTGATGCCGCCCTGGTGGAGTGAGATTTTAAAACATCTGTGTCCACTTCAGCCCAAGCCAGAACTTGTTTCAGCTACCTTGAGATGGTCTGTACCGACACCTTCATTATGAGGCTTTTTCTGACTGATGAATAACGATAATTCGGGGCTCTGAGGCTCTTGGTGATGTTGATATACCGCCGTTAAATGCTTAACTACACATAGGCGAAAGTCTATGGTGTATGCCATAAAATTTACGTTTAAGCCCTGACGTCCCTGGCCTGCTCTGCTTAAGTAAATCATAAACATAAGAGGTTATGTTGTTGACAGATGAAACCATCCTGTCCAGTCGAAGCTTCTGCAATGTCCGTACGCGTTGCGCTGAAACCAGCGGGATGAGCATAACCACTTTAACAGTGAATCTGGGCAATGGCAGAGATGTTGCTGGAGCCTTTGGTGAAGCAGCGCGAAAACCACGCTCACATCCCAGATTTCCGTGCTACCTGGGCCTGGGGGATTACAGGTTAAATATACACTTCAGGAACCGATATATTAAAGAGTGAGATCTAACAGAGCGTTGGCCCCGATCCTTGCAAGAGGTAGGACGATAAGGCACTCCTGGCACTACTAATGGCACTATAGCTAAGTCGCTCATCCAAAATTATAGCGTGGAAAGAAAATTTCAACACATCAGGCATGCTTGCCGGATGATATGAAATGTTCGACTGCAAGCAGAACACCTCCCATTTCTTGATATTGAGAAAACATAGTGTTTTTTTAGTACTATCACTCCAGGCCGCAGTAATCACATCCACGATTACACCCTAATAGTTCGAGCCCCTAGGAACGGCCCTCCTCAGAATCTGCAAATCAATAGATTAATACGGTCATGTAGTGGATGGTTCTCCCAGTTACAGGATGAAACTAGCAGGTTCTGCTTTTGGGGATAGCCATAAAAGGCTGTGTTATTAGTCTCAGAACTAGTGGAAACCATGGCTGTGTCGGTCAGTCGGGAAATACCAAAATACCTGAGGCGGAGTCCTGCTCGAACTTAAGCAAGCACCAGCTGATGAGGTAAAAAGGGGGAAATGTATATAAAACATTCCACCCCAGTGTAGCGAGAATGCATCTACCGCCACTGCCCCATGGTTTGGTTCCCATGAAACATACTTTGGTAACTGGTGATTCAATCTGGATGCAAACAAATGAATCTCTGGTAAGCCATGCCGAGCAACAATATCATTGAATATTTTATGATTCAACATCGATCTGTGTTGTCATTGAATTTTCGTGACCTGGTGTCTGCCACCATGTTAAATTTACCTGGTAAGTAGATAGCTGAAATCCAGATGTTTCCTTTAATACACCAGTGTCAAATAAGGTTAGCCAACTTATCACAAGATACCGACTTTATTCCGCCCATGTGATTAATGTGTGCTTCTGCTGTGGTGTTGTCAATCTGAAGCTGCACATGCAAATCATGCATATTAGTACAATACACCTTTAAACCATAGAGTGCTCCCAACAAATCTAAATAGTTAATACCACGGGATTGAAGAATGAATGCCTCATGCATATTCCATCTGCCCCCACAGCTGGAGGTGGTATCAGTAGCTCCCCATCCTAGAGCACTAACATCAGTTTGTAAAATAACTGAAGGTGTATGAATCCGAATTTTACTGGAGCAATGCCAAATATTCGATATCCACCATTGTAAACTCAGCAACGGCTTCAGCTGGTAACCGCCATAGGTCTATCTAAATGACCTCCATACCTTATGAGTGCCTGCTCCTTTGCACGTTGCAAAGTTTGATAATGTAAAGGTCCAAACTGTGCGGCTGGAAAAGCAGCCATTAATTTTGATGAATAGTTTTATTAATTGTAAATACATATTAATAGAAAATACTTCTTAAGAAATACATTCGTAATATCATTAATATTAACATTTTAAGACATTTATATGTCTATACTTTTTTTTATAAGTAAGAAAAAGATAGAGAAAAATAATAAAGAGATAAGAAATCAAAAAATAAAGAAGTGAATGGAATATTAAAAAGTTACCCATCGATGGAAATTATATCCATGATTTGTTATCAGTATTTCTTCATCTATTCCATTATTCAGGTTTCTGTCAGGCTCTCGCGCCGAGCCATTTTGGACCCTTTAGATATTCAATGTATGGAGACCATATTCCTCTAAAAAGATCCAAACCTGTCCATTAGGACAAGCCTGAATCTTTCCAGGTGGAGTGTCTCCGACATTCCTGTAATCCAAATTTTTGATTGTGGGGGATGTAGGACCTTTCCAGAATTTTAATATTAATTTTTTCCCAATTATTAAATTTATAATCAATACAAAATCTTTGATTCGTTGTTGTTAATTGATCTGTTTCCAGTCTTCCCAACATTATTAACTTTGAGTCAGGAGTCAGATTCATATTAACAGCATTCGAAATGATCCTAAATATTTCTATCCAAAATGTTGTGATTTTTACACAATTTGTAAATGAGTGTGTTCAAGTTGGCTTCTAAGTGCTGACATTTATCACATATGGCAGATACATTTGAAAAAATGTTATGTAGTTTGGATTTTGAGTAATGTAGTCTATGTAATATTTTAAATTGTATAAGAGAGTGTCTAGCATTTAAACGAGCAGTGGTGTATGTGTTGTAAACTTTCATACCATACTTCTGGTCTAATAATTTGACCTAATTCGTTTTGGCATTGAGTTCACTTGTACTCCAATTAATACTATATCCTGAAAAAGATCCAAATTCAGTTATTAAATTTTAATAAACTTTGGATACTAATTTCCGGTTTTGTAATATAAAGTAACCATCATCTGCATATAAGGACATTTTATTCTCAGTATCTCTGGTATCGTACCCATATATTTTCAGGATGTGATCGCACACGTTGAGCTAATGGTTCTATTGCAAGTGCAAATAGTAGTGGGATAAAGGGCAACCTTGTCTACAGCCATGAGATTAGATTGAATTTGGTTGATAGCGTTATATTTGTTATTATTCTGGCTGTTGGATTAGTCTATAATAATTTGACCCAAGTAATAAACTTCTCTCCCAATTTAAAAGTTTCCATAACCGAAAACAAGTACGACCATTCCACCTGGTCAAAGGCTTTCTCCGCATCTAAGGAAATAACTACTAGATCTTTATTAATACCTCTTTCCGAGTATATAATATTGGAATAAACGTCTCAGGTTATAGAGGAATATCGCTTTGGTATTAATAATCCTGTTTGATCGGGATGAATTAATTAATTAATAACTGTACTTAGCCTTTGTGCTAATATTTTAGTTTAATATCTTTTGATCAGTATTTAAAAGAGCTATAGCTCTAAATGATCCTGGGTTCATCCAGATCTTTGTCTATATTAGGTATAAGTGTTATAATAGATTCATTTAAAGTTTCTGGTAGTTTCTGCTGAGTATGAATATATTCATAGAGTGTTTTCAAGCGTGGTTGCAATCAGATCATAAAATGTTTATATAAAATTCCGAGCCAATACTATCTGGTCCGGTGTTTTACCATTTTTTAATGATCTGATAGATTCTTCGATTTCTTTTACTGAAATTTTCAGCATTTAATGATTCTCTATTGTGTGAATCCAACCCATTCATATCTCCTCAAGGTATGCCCCCTACTTTGAAGAAGTTCTCTCCTCCCTACAGAGACAGTTTCACAACCTCATCTCTAACTGCTCCCCCTCTGTGATACCCCCTTCCCTCCAACTCTACGACCACATCCTCACCTAGACTCGATACCAAAGCCACATCTGCTTCCTCGGGGCTTGCTGCACCTATCTCCTCAAGGTATGCCTACTTTGAAGAAGTTCTCCTCCTCCTACGGAGACAGTTTCACAAACCTCCTCTCTAACTGCTCCCCCTCTGTGATACCCCCTTCCCTCCAAATCTACGACCACATCCTCACCCAGACTCGATACCACAGCCACATCTGCTTCCTCGGGGCTTACCTGCGCCTTCTCCTAGCATCATTCAGGTTACATAGCAACCACTAATTTGACAGTTATATTAGCCACCTGCCGAATGGATGATTGTTGCTCATCACCGAGGGCTTGTTACAAGCTTCTATTAACTCTGACCTCTTGCCTGGTGACAGAGTCACAGGACATGTGAGTTGAAATTCACGGTGGACTCCAAATAAATCATTGACTCTAGATGGCAAAAATTTGGATTTAACTGGATGGATGAGAAACCCCAATCTCTAAAAACATACGTTTGGTAGCTGAGACAGATAATTCAGCTGATTGCTGAGTGTTGCCTATGATTTAGGATATCATCCAAATAGGCCATGACAATTATGATCCTGAGCCACGGAGTAGGCCCAACACCAGTTTTAACAAATTTGTAAATAATCTAGTAGCCAAAGTTAATCCATTAGGCAGTGTTTTTAAACTGCCATAATTGCTTCATTCAGCTAAATTTTCCAAAATCTCTCCGGTGATTGTAATGAATGGGTACTGAATAGTATGCATCTTTGAGATGTATGTATGCCATATAGCGTCCTTTGCAAACCAGTTATTTGGCAGTAACAAGCGTTTCAATTTTGAAATGTTTATACTGCTCATAGGAGTTAAGCCGAGTTAGATCAAGAATGATGCGACACCCACCATCCTTCATTTGTCCTATGGAATATATTAGATAACAAATTGGTGAGATTGATGAGAAGATTTCTCAATTACCCCTTTTGCAGCTAGCGTTTCAATTTCAGCTTGTACATCTAAAGACTTTGTTGTGAAAAACGCAATGTCCGACTAGGTGTATGCTGTGTAGGTGGACACAATTTGAAAATGAATTCAGTTCGGAACCGTAGTTACTGTGCAGTATAATCGAATGTGAGGTTATACAGCACCACTCATTGAAAAACAAATGTAAACTCCCACCAACTTATGACTGGCCCATGCATTTCTGAAAAGAACCAGATCCACCTACCTGCATGGATGGTGGTATAACACTTCTGCCCCCGTGTCCTGCAGGTCTTGCAGCTGGTCCACCGGAGTAGCCATAAGGCCTTCCACCGGCACCAAGTCAGAAGCCACCGGCCGTGCCGCCAGCGACTCTGAAGGCGAGATGGATGGCCGCCCGCTTACCCGCACTCCTGCGGCCATTCTGCAGCTGCTCCCAAGCGGACCGCCTCGGCCTTCCTTTTAACCATTTTCCCCATTGCCGACTTGTTCCTGCAAACAAGATTTACCGACAGCAGAAAAACGACCTCAGCTAAACTTACCTCAGGGTTTTTAACTTACTGCTGGTGGAGCCACGCGCCTGCCAGCCCATCGGTGCGAGCGTCAGATGTAATGACGCTCATGCGGACTGGCGGGACTTCCTCACGGAATCACTCACTTGACTCTGAAGTAAAATGACTGATAAATTGCCTAATTTACAATTTACAAACCAAATTCCTCAGTTTTAAACTGTTTCCCCCCTCTGACTCACCTCTAACTATCCTCGCACTCAGGTTAGAGCC
Source organism: Okamejei kenojei (assembly GCA_035221665.1). Taxonomy (NCBI): domain Eukaryota; kingdom Metazoa; phylum Chordata; class Chondrichthyes; order Rajiformes; family Rajidae; genus Okamejei; species Okamejei kenojei. The sequence goes on from CM069160.1 coordinate 37,035,771, forward strand.
AATCAGTTATTTTTCCTGCTTCCCTTTGTTGCTCTTTCTTCAAAAATCAACGGGTGAGCTCTGAGTCTAACTCATTATTTAATTCTCTCGTCTAAATGAAATTAACTGATCTATTCCTTCTCATGATTTTGTACATCTCTATGTGCACTCCTGAACCTCCTGCGCTGCAAGGAATACTATCCCAGCCTGCCCAATCTCACTCTGTAGTCAGATCCTCGTATCCTAGCAACAGCCTCGTTAATCTTCTCTCCACCCTTTCCAGTTTGACAACATATATGCACAGTGACCAAAACTGAACGCAATCCTCTAAATCTACTTTCATCGATGTCTTATATAACTGTGAGATGACCTCCCTATGTCTACACAATACTCTGACTGAGTGTTTCAGTTTAGGGGCAAGAAGGTCCTCCTGCAGTTGTACAGAGCCGTTGGTGAGACCGCACCAGGGATCATGTGTGTAATTTTGGTCATCCTAATTTCAGGAAGGACATCATTTTTGCCATTCGGGGAGTGCTGCAAACGTTCGCCAGGTTTATTCCCGGGATGGCAGGGGACTGATAAATGATGTAAGAATGGGTCGATTGGGGTTGTATTCGCTGGAATTCACAAGGGTGAAAGGGGATCTTCTGGAAACATACAAAATTCTTCGAGGATTGAACTGGGTAGATGCAAGAAAAATGTTCCAGATGTTGGCAGAGAAGGAAAGGGTGACGTTTCGTGTCGAGAGCCTTCTTCAGACTGGTTAGGATAAGAAAAGAGAGAGATATAGGCAATAACCATTATAACCATATAACCATATAACAATTACAGCACGGAAACAGGCCCTCTCGGCCCTTCCAGTCCGTGCCCACCATTTGTTTTCCCCTAGTCCCATCTACCTGCATCAGACCATACCCTCCATTCCCTTCACGTCCATATACCTATCCACTTTACTTTTAAATTGGTAAATCGATCCTGCCTCCACCACTTCTGCTGGAAGCTCATTCCACACAGCCACCACCCTCTGAGTAAAGAAGTTCCCCCTCATTTTACCCCTAAACTTATGTCCCTTAATTCTCATGTCATGCACTCTTGTTTGAATCTTCCCTACCCTCAATGGGAAAAAACGTATCCACGACAACTTGTCTATTACCTTTCATCATTTTAAAGACCTCAATCAAGTCCCCCCCTTAACCTTCTGCGCTCCAAAGAATAAAGACCTAACTTGTTCAACCTTTCTCTGTATCATAGTTGCTGGAACCCTGGCAACATTCTAGTAAATCTCCTCTGAACTCTCTCTATTTTGTTGACATCCTTCCTATAATTAGGCGACCAAAATTGTACACCAGAATTGGTCTTACCAATGCCTTGTACAATTTTAACATTTACTTCCCTACTCCTATATTCAATGCTCTGATTTATAAAGGCCAGCACACCAAAGGCTTTCTTTACCACCCTATCTACATGCGATTCTACCTTCAGGGAAAAAAACTATGCAACAGTTATTCCTAGATCCCTCTGTTCCACAGCATTCCTCAATTCCCTACCATTTACCATGTACGTCCTATTTTGATTTGTCCTGCCAAGATGTAGCACTTCACACTTAACAGCATTAAACTCCATCTGCCATCTTTCAGCCCACTTTTCCAAATGGCCCAAATCTCTCTGTAGACTTTGAAAATCTACTTCATTATCCACAACACCAACCTATCTTAGTTTTATCTGCATACTTACTTATCCAATTTTCCACCCCATCATCCAGATCATTGATGTACATGACAAACAACAGTGGACCCAACACAGATCCCTGAGGCACCCCGCTGGTCCACCGGCTACCAACCTGACAAACAGCCATCCACCATTACTCTCTGACATCTCCCATTCAGCCATTGTTGAATCCATCTTGCTACTCCGCCATTAACACCCAAAGATTGAACCTTCTTAACCAACGTTCCATGGGGAACCTTGTCAAAGGACTTACTGAAATCCATATAAAACAACATCCACTGCTTTACCCTCATCATTTCCCTAGTTACCGCTTCAAAAAAATCAAGAAGGTTTGTCAAACATGACCATCCAGGCACAAATCCATTGTTGACTGTTCCTGATCAGACCCTGTTTATCCAGATGCTTATATATATTATCTCTAAGTGTCCTTTCCATTAATTTGCCCACCACTGACGTCAAATTTAATAGGTCTATAAATTGCTAGGTTTATTCTTTGAACCCTTTTTAAACAATGGAACAACATGCGCAGTACGCCAATCCTCCGGCACTATTCCCGTTTCTAATGACATTTGAAATATTTCTGTCATAGCTCCTGCTATTTCTACACTAACTTCCCTCAATGTCCTAGGGAATATCCTGTCAGGACCTGGAGACTTATCCGCTTTTATATTTTTTCAAAAGTGTCAGTACTTCCTCCTCTTTGAATCTCATAGTTTCCATAGCTACCCTACTTTTTCCCTTAACTCACAGAGTTCAATATCCTTCTCCTTGGTGAATACCGAAGAAAATAAATTGTTCAATATCTCCCCCATCTCTTTTGGATCTGCAGATAGCTGTCCATTCTGGTTCTCAAATGGTCCAATTTTTCTCCCTCGTTATCCTTTTGCTATTAATATAGCTGTCGAAACCCTTTGGGTTTACTTTTACCTTTCTTGCCAAAGCAACCTCATATCTTCTTTTAGCCTTCCTAATTTCTTTCTTAAGATTCTTTTTACATTCTTTATACTCCTCTAGCACCTCATTTACTCCATGCCTCCTATAATTATTGTAGATATCTCTCTTTTTTCGAAGCAAGTGTCCAATTTCCCTTGAAAACCATGGCTCTTTCCATTTTTTACTATTTCCTTTCAAACCTAACAGGGACATAAAGATTCTGTACTCTTACAATTTCCCCTTTAAAATGTCCTCCATTTCTCTTCTACATCCTTCCCATGAAACAAAGTGTCCCAATTCACTCCTTTAAAATCCTTACGCATTCCCTCAAAGTTAGCCTTTCTCCAATCAAAAATCTCCACTCTAGGTCCAGTTCTGACTCTCTCCATAATTATATTGAAACTAATGGTATTGTGATCACTGGTCCCGAAGTGCTCACCAACACATACCTCCGTCACCTGACCTGCCTCATTTCCTAACAGGAGGTCCAGCAGTGCCCTTCTCTGGTCGTATACCTCTATGTACTGCTGCAAAAAACTATCCTGCACACATTTTACAAACTCCAAACCATCCAGCCCATTTACAGAATATGTTTCCCAGTCTATTTTTGGAAAATTGAAATCTCCCACAATCACTACCTTGTGCTTACTACTAATATCTGCTATCTCCTTACATATTTGCTCTATGATTTAGAGAGATAAAGAACATGAATTAAAGTTATGTAAAAAAGTAACAATGATAAATAAACAGGCCATTGTTAGCTGCATGTCGGGTGAAACGTGCGACTTGGGTGGGGGAGGGATAGAAGAGCGAGGGAAAGCAAGGGTTACTTGAAGTTAGAGAATTCAATGTTCATACCACTGGGTTCCTCAAATTTGCATCTAGCCTCGCTCTGACAATGGAGGACACGTTGGATAGAAAGGTCTGTGTGGGAATTGGAAAAAATAATTAAATTGTTCAACAACCGTGAGACTCAAGTAGGTCCAGGCAGACTGATTGAAGGTGTTCAGCAAAATGAATGCCCAGCACAACGTTTAGTGTCGCCGATGTAATAAGAGTCTATCATTTAGACGCTATCATTTATGAGCTCATGACATATCAAAGCATCACCTGAGACTTGGTCACAGTTTCCTCTTCTGTACCTCAGGCTATCTTTTGGGAACCCTACAGAATCTAGTCAGAATGCATGCACATTTCTTATGTATTGCTCTCCCCATGTACCGAGGTACAGTGCAACGTTTTGCTTTGCATGCTGTACAATCGGGTAATGCTATATAATACATAAGCACATGCAAACTCAATGCTAGCATTTTTACAAGAGGGCTTGTATACAAAAACAGGGATATGACGTTAAGAGTCTATAAGACTTTGGTCAGGCCGCATTTGGAATATTGTGAGCAATTTTGGGCAACATATCTAAGGACGGATGTGCTGGCTCTGGAGAGGGTTCGGAGGAGGTTTACAAGAATGATCCCAGAAATGAGTAGGTTGATCAACGATGAGTGTTTTGCAGGCGCTGGGCCTGAAATCGCTGGAGTCTGGATGAATACGTTTAGATCAACTTAGGGACGTCGCATGATGGCACAGCCTACAGTCTGTCTGTTTTTCCTTTTTAATTTTTTTTCTGTTTAAAAAGTATGTTTTGGAGGTTTCTTAATATATTTTTGTGGGGGGGGGCGGTAGGTAGGGTAAGGGGGAAAACCGCTTCTCAGTCACTTCCTGGCGAGGATGCATCTTTTCGCTGAGTCACATCTTTGCCCCTCCTCGCAGCTACAACTGGATTGGCGCGGCCTTTCCTGCGGACACCGACCAGAGCTTTAGCAGCGGCGCAGCAGCACTGAATGACCATCGCGGAGTGGCCGTTGCCCTTACCTGGGATTGCCGTATGAAGCTCCGGAGTGCTGGGTCTGCTGCTTCAACATCGCGGAACTATGGTTTGCGGAGCTTCTAGCCGCGGGCGGCGCTGACTTTCACATTGCGGAGTCCTGGTGATCCCTTTGCCGTGGCCCCGCCAGTGTTGAATCTCCGCCAGCTCCGCCTGTCGACCGCAGGGGCCGCCGTCTCCGGTAAGAAGTGGCCTATTCGGAAATCCAAACCGCTGAGAATGCTCTTCCGTTCCGACGTCGGAGCGCCATCAACCCTGCGAGAGGGCCTGAACATTCGGGCTCTGCCGTAGCGGCGACAGCGAAGGGCTCGGGAAGCCGCAACCACAGGTGAACCACAAAAGAGGAAGATGACTGAATTTTGTTGCCTTACCTCTCAGTGGGAAACGTTGATTCCGCTGTGTGGGGATGTTTATGTTAAATTCCATCGTGTGTTGTGTTGGTTTTTATTCCTATGGCTGTAATGGTAAACAAACATTTCACTGTACCGATTGGTGCATCTAGATATTAATAGTGTCATTCTTCAGCACTTCCTGTCTACGCTGTATATTGATTTTAGAAAAAACGGCTACCTGCATCGCAGTGATTTTTTGCCATCTTACTCACATTCCTCCTTGGTGAGCAGGCCCGAGGATTTTTCCCATCGATGAAAATTAAAAAAGTTTATGAGTGTTTAAAAAAACGTAGCTCCTCGTGCCTGTCTATCACCGCGATGAAGGTACCCGCCCTTCCGGGGGGGCCGAGCACTATAAAACCCGGATGCCTGGACGTGACTCAGTCTCTCTGCAGGATTGCGAGGGAGAGGCAATGACTGTCATTCTTCTGTGAGTCTACAGAACACTGTGGGTCTACAGAACTGTGAGTCTGCCCTCTATGTGGTTTTTTGTGGTTATGTGGTTTATGTGGTTAACCTTTTATGTGCTTGCAATAAATGATTTGTTAGCCAGTAATGTGCTTGCCATGAATGATGATTTGTTAAACCTTAATGTGCTCGCAATTAATAATGTGTTAGCCAGCAATGTGCTTGCGAATCATATGCTTTGTTTGCCTTTATGTTCTTGCCATAAATGATTTGTTAGCCCTTAACGATAATGTCATGAATTGTTTGTCTGCTGCCCTGCCTGTGCTTGAAACTGCCAATGCTTTATTAGGTCCAACTGTGTTTGGAAGGAATACATGCTTTATTATGTCCCACTGTTTGGAAGGAATAAATGCTTTATTATGTCCCACTGTTTGGAAGGAATAAAATGCTTTATTATGTCCGACAATAGACAAAAATGATGGAGGAACTCAGCGGGTGAGGCAGCATCTATGCAGCAAGGAAATAGGCAACGTTTCGTGCCAAAACCTTTCTTCGACTGATGTGAGTGTGGGGGGGGGGGGTCCGGAAGAAAGTAACGAAGATGTGGAGCCAATGGGCTGAGGGAGAGCTGAGAAAAGGGAGGAGAAAGTAAGGACTACGTGAAAATTTAGGGAAGTCAATGTTCATACCGCTGGGCGTGCAAATTGCCCAAGCGAAACTAAGACGTGCTGTCTTCCCAATTTACGGTGGTCCTCACGCTGGCCATGGAGGAGGCCCAGGACAGAAATGATTTCTTAGCCCTTAATGACAATGCCATGAGTCGTTTAGCCGGCTGCCCTGCCTGTGCTTGCCGGCTCCCTGCCTGTGCTTGAAACTGAAATGCTTTATTATGTCCGACTTGGAAGGAATCAATGAATTATTAGGTCCGACTGCGTTTTCGCTCAAATTTCCCGCTCCCGCTCATTTCGGAACTTCCGCTTAGTGGACAGGTCGCGCTCCGCGCTCATAGCGTAATTTCCGGTGAATGCAGAGGTTGCACTGATTGCGGAAGTTGCCGCTGATGCGGAAGCCCAAGATGCAGAGCCCGCTCACTCAGCCGTGTGAGTATTCAAGAAAGTTTACTGTCTTGTGTTGATGTGTGAGAGTATGTGTGTGTGTGAGTGTGAATGTGTGTGAGTGTGGGTGTGCAAGCATGTGTGTGAGTGTGTCTGTGAGTGTGTATGTGTGTGTGAGTATGATGTGTTCTGAGTGTGTGCTATGACTATGTGTGTATATGTGAGTGTGTGTGTGTGTGTCTTTGTGTATGTGTGCGTGAGTTGTATATGTGTCGTGAGTGTATATTTGTGCATGTGTGTGTGTATGTGTGTGAGAGTGCTTGCGTGTGGAGTGTGTTTTATGTGGGTGTGTGCATGTGTTGTGAGTGAGTGTGTTGTGTGTGTATGTGTGCGTGAGTGTTTTATGCGTGTGTGAGTGTATGCATGTGTGTGTGAGCGGGTATTATGAGTGTGGTGTGAGTGCGTATGAGTGTGTGTGTGTGAGAGTCGTATGGGTGTGTGTGATGTGAGTGTATTTGTGTGTGTGTATGTGTGTGTGAGTGGGGTATGTGCAGTGTTTGGGTGAAGTGATTATTTGTGTTGTTGTGGTGTATGTGTGTGAGTATTGTTTCTGCGTTTTGTGTGAGTGTATGTCTTTTTATGAGAGAGTATGTGTATGTGAGTGCTACGTCAGTGTGTGAGTGTATGCGTGTGTGTGTAGTGTGAGTGGGTGGTGTGTGTTGTGAGTGTATGTGTGTGTGTGGGGTTTGTGTGTGAGTCTCGTGCGTGTGTGTTGTGTGTGATGTAGGACTGTGCGAGTGTGTAAGTGTAGTGAGTGATTATGTGTGTGTGAGTGAATGTTTGTGTATGTGGCATATTTGTTGAGTGCATTTGTGTGTGTATGTTTGTGTTGTGTATGTGTGTTGAATCTATGTGGTGTGTGAATGTATGTGGTTGTGTGGTGAGTGTGTGTGTAAGTGTATGCGTGTGAGTGTAGGTGGTGTGTGTGCTAGTGTGTGTGAGTGTATATGTGTGTGTGGAGGTGTGTGTGGGGTGAGTGTTATGTGTGTGTGTGAGGGTATGTGTGTAGGTGTGTGTGAGTGATGTGTTGTGTGTGTGTATGTGTGTGAGCTGTTGGTATGTGTGTGAGTGGTGGGGGTGTGTATGTGTTGTGTGTGATTGTGAGCTGTTAATTGCTGTAAAGTTGGAATTTGGTTGGCCCTGCATCCACTTCAAGTGTTATGAAATTGGATATGTGCTATTGTTTGAAGTGCTGTGAGATTTGAATTCTGCCTGTATTGCTTGCAGCAATGTGAGAATGGATTTTATGCCAAGCACTGTATTATACTTTTAGATCAATTCCCAGATTTTCTTTGTTAAAAATTGCCGGCTCAATCACTCTATATTTTAAATTGTCTTTTTTTTTTTTAACAACACTGTCCCCTCTGAAATATCATATCCACACAATCTCTCAATAAAAACAAAATAAAATAAACAAAACCAAACCCAAC
>CM069160.1:37044140-37063835 GCA_035221665.1 Okamejei kenojei
GCAGCAGTTGACACAACTAGAGTTATTTAAAACACTACGTTATATCAGTGTGACTGCAGATTAGCACACAGTTACAGATGATTTAGAGTTTTTAAACCCCAGTTATACCAGTGTACAAAATTTCAGCAACCCCAGTTTACACACACATGATTTTCAGAGTTTAAACAAAAACCGCAGAACACAAACAACCATTATATCAATTCTGACGCAGTATTTAGCAGCAGTTTTACGCATGACTTTAGAGTTTTAAACACCACGTTTTCTTCATAATCAGCTGTTACACTCAGTTATATCAGATGTTGCTGTACAATATTTCAGCAGCAGTTTAACAGATCGAATTTATACCGTTTAAACACTAGTTTATCATCAGCCAGTACAGCCACTATATATCTATATATAATCTGACTGCAAGTATTTAGCACCTAAGTTACACATGATTTATAAACACTAGTCTATACCAGATGTGGTACAATATTACAGCAGAATGATGTAAGCACATACAAACACCAACCTATATCAGTTCCTGTCTACAAGTATTTAGCAGCCAGTTACAGATGAATTAGAGTATTAAAACAAAAACACCCAGTCTATATCCAGGTCCACACTGACTGCGCAGTATGTACCACAGCTCTACACATGCCTATATAGTTTTAAACACTAGTTATATCAGCAGTACACCCGTATATCAGTGTGACTGCAGTATTTAGCACCAGTTGCAGATGATTTTATAGATTAAACACCAGTTATATCAGTGTGGTCTTACAATATTCAGCACCAGTTAACAGGTGATTTAGAGTTTAAAAACACTAGTTATATCAAGTGGTGTCTACAATATTCAGCACCAGTTTCACATGATTAATAGTTTAAACACTAGTTAAACAAGCTGTACACCAGTTTTATCAGTCTGTGACAGTAATTTTAGCAGCAGTTGCAGATGAATTAGAGTTTAAACACAAGTTATCTCAGCAGCACACCAGTTATACCAGTGTGTAACAATATTCAAGCAACCATTTACATGTGATTTAGAGATAAAACACTAGTTATATCAGTGTGACTGCAAGTATTTAGCACCATTTACAAATCATTTATAGTCTAATAACACTATTATATCAGCTGTCACACCAGTTTATACAAGTGTGTACAAATATTCAAGCAAACATTACAGATGATTTAGAGTTTTAAAACACCACTTATATCAGTGTGACCTGGCAGAGAGATTGTTATTAGCAAAGCAGTTTACAGGTGATTTAGAGTTTAAACACTAGTTATAGCGGTACACTAGTTATATCCGACTGTGTACAGTATTTAGCAGCAGTTACAGGTGATTTAGAGTTTAAACACCAGTTATATCAGAGTGTGCCACGTACAATTTTCAGCACCAAGTTACAGGTGATTTAGAGTTTAAACAGCTAGTTATAACAGTGTGACTCTCAGTGTGACTATATAACCGCACCAGATACAGGGAATTAGAGATTATAAACACAGTTATATTAGAGTATAAAACAGTTATATCAGAGTGTGTAACAATATTCAGCACCAGTTTGCCAGATGATTTAGAGTTTAAACACAGTAGGTATATCAGTTTGACTGCAGTATTTATCAGCACCTGTTACAGATGATTCTATAGAGTTTAAACACCAGTTATATCAGTGTCGTGACTTACAGTATAATATTCAGCAGCAGTTACAGATGATTTAGAGTTTAAACACCAGTTATATCAGAATGTGTACAATATTCAGCAGCAGTTACAGATGATTTAGAGTTTAAACACCAGTTATATCAGAATGTGTACAATACAGATACACCACTTAAATCAGTCTGACTGCAGTATTTAGCAGCAGTAACAGGTGAATAGTGTTTAATCACACCAGTTATATCAGTCTGTGGGACTGCCAGTTTAATCCAGAGCCATTTAGCAGATGATTTTGAGTTTAAACACAGTTTAAATCAGTCTCGTTCTACAGTATTAGCACCAGTTATAGAAACACTAGTCAGTCTGTTACAATAGCAGCAAGTTGCAGATGATTTAGTTTTAGCTAAACAGTGTTATACAGAGTGTGTGTACACTATATTAGCAACCAGTTACCAGGTGATTTAGAGTTTTTAAACACCGAGTAGTTATATCAGTGTGTACACCACTTATATCAGTCTGAATGCAGTATTTAGCACCCAGTTACAGGAATTTATTTATAGTCTTTTAAAACACATTGTTATATCGTCTGTACACCAGTTATAACATGGGTACAATATTTAGCACCAGTTACAATGTTTAGAGTAGATTTAAAACACTAAGTTATATCAGTGTGTACACACTTATATCAGTTGATGCTGTATTAGCACCAGTTACAGTGTGATTTAGGTGTTAATCACCAGTTATGCCAGATGACTGCAGTATATTAGCTGTTACTGGTGATTTAGAGTTTTAAACACCAGTTATATCAGATTGTGTACAATTTAGCAACTGTTCAGTTAAAAGGTGATTTTGAGTTTCTACCAGTTTTATATCAGAGTGTGTATATATTTCCACACCAGTTTTACAGATGATTTAGAGTTTAAAAACACCAGTTATATCAGTCTGTACTGCCAATTAGCACCAGGGTACAGTATGATTTATGCGTCTGTGTACAATATTAGCAACCAGTTACACATTGATTTGAGTTAAAACCAGTTATATCTATCGTGTACAGCAGCAGATTACAGATGATATAGTTTTATACACCAGTTACAATTGTGTTACAATATTCAGCACCAGTTACAGATGATTTTTAGAGTTTAACACATGTTATATCAGTTACAGATGATTTAGAGTTTTAAACAATTGTTATATCAGTGTGGTTATATCAGAGTGTGCACCAGTTACAGGTGTTTTAGAGTTTAAACACAGTTAATCAACCAGTCAGATGATGCAGTAGTTTAGCACAGTTAGATGATTTTAGTTTAACGCACTAGTTATATCAGTGTACACAGTTATATCAGATGTGTGTACAATATTTAGCACCAGATTACAGGTGATTTTAGAGTTTTTACAACACTTGTTAAATCCAGAGTGTGTATATTATTCAGCACCAGTTGCAAGATGATTTATAGTGTTTTAAAAACACTAGTTATATCGCAGTACACCAGTGTCTGACCTGCATTATTTTGCACCAGTTACACAGGTGATTTAGAGTTTTTTAAACACCAGTTATATCAGAGGTGTGTTCCAAATATTTAAGCACCAGTTACAGTGATGTTAGAGTTGTTAAACACTAGTAGTATATCAGTTCTGTGTACATTATTTCGCAAGCAGTAGTTACAGGTGTTGATTTATAGTTTAAACACTAGTTATATCAGCTGTACACCAGTTATATCAGTGTGTGTACAATATTCAGCACCAGTTACAGATGATTTAGAGTTTAAACACTAGTTATATCAGTGTGTGTACAATATTCAGCACCAGTTACAGATGATTTAGAGTTTAAACACTAGTTATATCAGTCTGTACACTAGTTATATCTCCAGTTCTGTGTTACAAATTTCAGCACAGTTACAGATGATTTCAAGTTTTTAACACTAGTTATATCAGTCACCACTTAAAAGTCTGACTGCAGTATTTAGCAAGCAGTTACAGATGATTTAGAGTTTAAACATTTTATAATATAACCATTGTTTACTGCAGTATTAGCAGCGTTACATTACAGATGATATTAGAGTTTAAACACTAGTTATATCAGCTGTAACACCAGTTATATCAGAGTGTGTACAATATTCAGCACCAGTTACAGATGATTTAGAGTTTAAACACCAGTTATATCAGTCTGACTGCAGTATTTAGCACCAGTTACAGATGATTTAGAGTTTAAACACTAGTTATATCAGCTGTACACCACCCGTTATACCAGAGTGTGTGGTACAATATTCAGCACCAGTAACAGAATGATTTAGAGTTTAAACACTAGTTATAACAGTTTTCAGAGTGGACTGTACATGTATTTTAGCAGCAGTTACACATGATATATATGTTTAAACGTTATAAACACACAGTTATATCAGTCTGACAGCAATATTCAGCACAAGTTATTACAGATGATTTAGAGTTTAAACACACTAATTATATTCAGGTTGAACTGCAGTATTTAGCAGCAGTTTACAGATGAATTAATCAGAGTGACTGCAAAACAACCAGTTACAGCTGTTTATAGTTTATACTCCAGTCTGAGTTGACTGCAGTATTTAGCACAGTTACAGGTTGATTAGAGTTTAAACACCAAGTATTAGATTTGAGCAGCAGTTACAGTCAACCAGGTTTTGACCAAGTCTGACTGCAGTATCCAGCATGGAGCTGGCGTTTAACCACTTCTATCAGTGTTATCCAGCCCCAGTGGCACACGGGGGATGTTATAGCCGGTGTGTACACGGGCTGTACGTGAAGACCAGGCGGGTCAGCGACTCACCTCAGCGCCGAGGCCTGGAGATCCGCGGTAGGCCCGAAGCCTGGGGCTCGCGTAGCCGGCGCGCCGCCGCCGTCTCTCTCTCCCCTCTCCTTCCCCCCTTCCTTCCTTCCATTCCTTCCTTCCCTCCCTCTTCCGTCGGCTGTGTGGTGTGGTGTGTGTGTTAGCGGCGGCGTCGTCGCTCCCTCCGTGTCTCGTCCGCCGGAGCCCGGAGGAGGAGGCGCCGCCGCCTCCCCCCGCCCTCCATGGCCCTCTCCCTCTCCTCCCCTCTGTCCCCTTCTCCTTCTCTCTCTCTCTCTCTGTGTGTGTATGTGCGTGGGGTGTCGGAAAATAAACAAACGGCCGACTTCAACCTCCTCCTCCTCCTCCGATTCAAACTTCCCGCCCAGAGCCGCCCACAAAATGGCCGCCGGACCCTGCCCCCCACCTCTCACTCTTTCGCGATTAAAACTCCCCCTGGCTTCCCCACGCCCCTCCTCGCCCTCCTATCCTCTTCACAATCACATTATCGATCCCCTCTGTTAATTTAGCTGAAGGAAAGTGGCTCCTTGTGCTGTTTATTCTGTTTCTAATCAAAAGTCCATCCCGCCCCACAAAATGGCCGCCGGACCCTGCCCCCCATCCTCTCACTCTTTCGCGATTATAACTCCCCCTGGCTTCCCCACGCCCCTCCTCGCCCTCCTATCCTCTTCACAATCACATTATCGATCCCCTCTGTTAATTTAGCTGAAGGAAAGTGGCTCCTTGTGCTGTTTTTTCCTGTCCAATCAAACTTCCCGCCCACAAAATGGCCGCCGGACCCTGCCCCTCTCCTCTCACTCTTTCGCGATTAAAGCTCCCCCTGGCTTCCCCACGCTCCTCCTCGCCCTCCTATCCTCTTCACAATCAACTTACTAACCCCCTCTGTGAATTTAGCTGAAGGAAAGTAGGCTCTTTGTGCTGTTTATTCCTGTTAAATTCCAAACTTCCCGCCCACAAAATGGCCGCCGGACCCTGCCCCCAACCTCTCACTCTTTCGCGATTATAACTACCCGGGCTTCCCCACGCTCCTCCTGGCCCTCCTATCCTCTTCACAATCAACTTACTAACCCCCTCTGTGAGCTTTGCCGAAAGGAAGTGGCTCCTTGTGCTGTTTATTCCTTTCCAATCAAATTCCGCCCCACAAAATGGCCGCCCGGACCCTGCCCCCCACCTCTAATCTTCTCGAGATTAAAGCTCCCCCTGGCTTCCCCACGCCCCTCCTCGCCCTCTTCCTCTTCTCAATCACTTTTCCATTCCCCTCTGTTAATTCAGCGGAAGGAAAGTGGTCCTTGTGCTTGTTTATTCTTTTAATCCAAACTTCCGCCCACAAAATGGCCGCCGGGACACTGCCCCAACCTCTCACTCTTTCGTGAGTATAACTCCCCCCTGCTTCCCCACGCCCCTCCTCGCCCCTCCTATCCTCTTCACAAATCATACTATCAACCCCTTATGTGAGTTTAGCTGAAGGGAAAGTGGCTCCTTGTGCCGTTTTTTTTGTTAAGGTCCACCATCCCGCCCACAAAATGGCCGCAGGACTGCCACCAACCTCAACTCTTTCGCGATTTATAACCCCCTGGGGCCGGGGGCTCCCCACGCCACTCCTCGCCCTCCTATCCTCTTCCACAATCATATATCGATTCCTCTCCGTGAGTTTTGCCGAAGGAAAGTAACTCCTTGTGCTGTCTGTTCTGTTAAGAGCCACATCCCGCCCACAAAATGCGCCGGACCCTGCCCCTCTTCCTCTCACTCTTTCGCGATAAAACTCCCCTGCTTCCCCACGCCCTCCTCGCCTCTATTCCTTTCATAATCACCTTATCGATCCCCTCTATTTAATTTAGCTGAGGAAAGTGGTCCTTGTGCTGTTTATTCTTTCTTATCAAACTTCCCGCTCGCCCACAAAATGGCGCCGGACCCTGCCCCTCTCCTCTCACTCTTTCGCGATTAAAGCTCCCATGGGATTCCCACGCCCATCCTCGCCCTCCTATCCCTCTTCACAATCTCATTATCGATCCCCTTGATTAATTTAGGCTGAAGGAAAAGTAGCTCCTTGTGCTGTTCTGTTCTGTTAAAGTCCAACATCCTGCCCACAAAATGGACGCCGCGGACCCCGCCCCCACCTCCTCTCTCTTTCGCGTTATAACTCCCTGGCTTCCACGCCTCCTCGCCCTCCTATCCTCTTCACTCATCAATTATCGATCCCTCTGTTAATATTTAGCTGAAGGAAAGTGGCTCCTTGTGCTGTTTATCCTTTCTAATCAACTTCCCGCCACAAAAATGGCCGCCGCCGGACCTGCCCCAACCTCCTCACTCTTTCGCGATTAAACCCCCCCTGCTTCCTCACGCCCCCTATGACCCCCCCTATCCTCTTCACAATCACATTATCCGATCCCCTCTGTGAGTTTTGCCGAAAGAATGTGGCTCAATTGTGTGCATTACTGTTTATTCCTTGCCAATTCCAAACCTCCCGCCACCACAAAATGGCCGTGGACCCTGCCCCCTAACCCGCTCACTCTTCGCGATTATAAACTCCCCATGGCTTCACTCACGCCCCCTATGAGCCCCTATCCTCTTCACAAATCACATTATCGATCCTCCTCTGTTAATTTAGCGGAAGGAAAAGGAAAGTGGCTCCTTGTGCTGTTTTATTTCTCCTTTCTAATCAAACTTCGCCCACAAAATGGCCGCGGACCCTGCCCCCAACCTCTCACTCTTTCCGAATTATAACTCCCCCTGGCTTCCCCACGCCCCTCCTCGCCATCCTATCCTCTTCACAATCAACTTACTAACCCCCTCTGTGAGTTTTGCCGAAAGAAAGTAGCTCCTTGTGCTGTTTATTCCTTTCCAATCAAACTTCCCGCCCACAAAATGGCCGCTGGACCCTGCCCCCAACCGCTCACTCTTTCGCGATTATAACTACCCCGGGCTTCCCCACGCTCCTCCTGGCCCTCCTATCCTCTTCACAATCAACTTACTGACCCCCTCTGTTAATTTAGCTGAAGGAAAGTAGCTCTTTGTGCTGTTTATTCCTGTTAAATTCCAACATCCCGCCCACAAAATGGCCGCCGGACCCTGCCCCTCTCCTCTCACTCTTTCGCGATTATAACTCCCCCTTGGCTTCCCCACGACCCCCTCTTGACCCCCTATCCTCTTCACCACATCAAATTATCGATCCCTCTGTCATATTTAGCTGAAGGAAAGTAGCTCCTTGTGCTGTTTCTGTTCTGTTAAAGTCCAAACATCCGCCTCACCAAATGGCCGCCGGACCCTGCCCGCCTCTTCTCTCACTCTTACGCGATTAAAGCTTCCCCTGGCTTCCCCACGCATGCTCGCCCTCCTATCCTTCTTCACAATCATACTATGCTAACCCCCTCTGTTGAGTTTAGCTGAAGGAAAGTGGCTCCTTGATTTCATGTTGCCGTTTTTTTCTGTTAATGTCCAACAATCCCGGACCCAAAATGGCCGCCGGACCCTGCCCCCAACCTCTCACTCTTTCGCGATTATAACTCCCCCTGGCTTCCCCACGCCCCTCCTCGCCCTCCTATCCTCTTCACAATCACATTATCGATCCCCTCTGTTAATTTAGCTGAAGGAAAGTGGCTCCTTGTGCTGTTTATTCCTTTCCAATCAAACTTCCCGCCCACAAAATGGCCGCCGGACCCTGCCCCTCTCCTCTCACTCTTTCGCGATTAAAGCTCCCCCTGGCTTCCCCACGCCCCTCTGACCCCCCCTATCCTCTTCACAATCACATTTATCGATCCCCTCTGTTAATTAGACGAAGGAAAGTGGACTCCTTGTGCTCTGGTTTATTCCTTTCAATCAACACTTCCGCCACAAAATGGCCCCGCCGGACCGGACTGCACCCCACCTCCTCTCTCATATTTCGCGATTAAAAGCTCCCCTTGGCTCCCCCAACGCTCCTCCTGGACCCCCCTATCTTTCACAATCACTTTATCGATTCCCTCTGTTAATTAGCTGAAGGGAAAGTGGCTCTTGTGTGTTTTTCCTTTCTAAGTCAAACGTCCCGCCCAAAAAATGGCCGCTGGACCCCTGCCCCTCCCCTCTCCTCTCACTATTTCGTGTTAAAGCTCCCCTGTTCCCCACGCTCAACCTCCTCTCGCCCTCCTTATCCTCTTCAAAATCATTATTATAGATCCTCTCGTGAGTTTTGCTGAAAGGAAAGTGGGATCTTGTGTGTTTTATTCCTTTCCAATCAAACCTCCGCACAAAATGGCCGCTGGACCTGCCCGCCAACCCTCTCACTATTCTACGTGATTAAAACCCCCCCTGGTTTCCCACGCCTCCTTCTGGACCCTCCTATCCTCTTCACAATCACATTATCGATCCCCTCTGTTATTTAGCTGAAGGGAAAAAGTGGTCTTGTGCTGTTTATTCCTTTCAAAATCAAACTTCCGCCCACAAAAATGCCGCCGGACCTGCCTGTCACCGCTCACTCTTTCGCGATTATAACTCCTCCTGGCTTCATCACGCCCCCCTCTGACCCCACCTATCCTCTTAAACATTCACATTATCGATTCCCCTCTGTTAAATTTCAGCTGAAGGAGAAGTGGTCCTTTTTGCCGTTTTTTTCTGTTAAAGTCCAACATCCCGGCCCACAAAAATGGCCGCCGGACCCTGCCCCCTCCACCGCTCACTTCTTTCGCGATTATAACTCCCCCTGGCTTTCCTCACGCCCCTATGACCCCCCTTATCCTCTTAACAATCACATTATCGATCCCCTTGTGATTTAGCGGTAAGGAAAGTGGCTCCTTGTGCTTCTGTTTATTCCTTTTATCAACGTTCCGCCCACAAAATGGCCCGCCTGATCCCTGCCCCAACCTCTCACTATTTCGTGATTAAAACCCCCCCTGCCTTCCCACGCTCCTTGACCCCCCTATCCTCTTCACAAATCACATTATCGATCCCTCTGTTAATTTAGCTGAAGGAAAGTGGCTCTTGTGCTGTTTACATTCCTTTCTAATCAAACTTTCACGCCACAAAAATGGCGCATGGACTGCCCCCAACCTCTCACTATTTCTGATCAAAACCCCCCCTGGCTTCCCCACGCTGCTCCTGCACCCCCCTTCCTCTTCCAATCACTTATCGATCCCCTCTGTTAATTTAGCTGAAGGAAAGTAGAAAACGCCTCCTTGTGCTAGTTTATTCCTTTCAAATCAAACTTTCCCGCACAAAATGGCCGCGGTCCATAGCCCCTCACCGCTCACTAATTCGCGAGAATTAAAGCTCCCCCTGTTCCCCACTTTAGAGAAGGTTACACAGACACATTAAAGTCGTCAGTACTTTATTAGTATATACATTATGTAACCCCGGGGGGGGGGCTATACGGTGGTCTGTCACGATCACTAGAGAGAGAGTGCTTAGGGGGTGTGGGTTACAATTGTTTACTAAATCTGGTGGGGCAGTGGTTAGCATGGACATGCGTTACTATCAAATTAATGGTGTACACACATATCATCTACATCCTTCCTCATACAAAACAAACAGTGGTTTGTGGACAGGGCGACCACGTCTCATGCGACGGGTGAGTGCAAACAGTAAAGCAAGGGAATACAGGGATCACACGTAATCGCCGTACGGACCGTGGGCCTGACCAGGCGGCCAGGGACAGGGTTTCCGCACCTCGCCATCACCTCCTTCCCCGGACTGGAACAAGCGGGGACGCTGGGCATGGTGGGGGCGACGGACAGGAGAAACCCCTTGGCGACGAAGGCATCGGGGGGGCTGGGGCGGCTCGAAGAGAAGGCGAGGAAGGCCGGAGAAAGCGGGGGACCGCAGCCGGGAGGCGTTCCGGAGGAGGACGAGGGCGAGGTCGGCCCCAGAGGAACGGGGCTCAAAGCACAGGGCCGCGACAGTGGCAGCGGGTGGGGGGGGGGGGGGGCATACGGAGCCGCCGGGGGAGGGAGAGGCTCGTTCACGAGCCGGGAGATGCTGTCGGGGACCAGGCGGTAACACCGTCCGTCGTGGTTGACAAGGTTACGAACAGGGGGAACCGGCAGAGCCGACGACCCACGGCCAGCCTGGAACGGCCAGAAGAGGACCACATACGACGACCTTTTGGGGGGGCCGGGAGAAGAGGGCGGAGGAACGGCGGGACTTGTCGTATGGGGAACGCTTCTGGATACGGTCTTGTTTTTCGGCAATGCGTTCCCGGACCAAGGCAGGTTTAAAGACAGAGGGGGACAGGGACTGCTGAGACACCGGACCCTGTGGCCTCGTGACTCGGGACATGAGGCGCTGAGCCGGGGAGCCCAGGGCATGGTCGCGGGAGATGTTGCGGAGGTTCAGCAGGGCCAGGTAGATGGTCGGAGCGGGATAGGGCGGGCAAACGTTCCAACAATCCTTTAGCACTGCGGACCACGCGCTCGGCCAGTCCGTTGCTCTGCGGGTATTCCGGGCTGCTGGTGTGTAATGACGAAAAGTTCCATCGTTCGGCAAAAGCGCGGAACTCGGCGCCGGTGAACTGGCTGCCGTTGTTTCGAACTGCAGGCTGACGGGGGGACACCGAAGGTGGCAAAGTGGCGGCACAACTTCTCGATGACCGCGGAGGAAGAGAGGGAGTGGAGCTGGTCAACTTCGAAACAGCTGGAGTAAGAGTCGACAAGCACCAGGAAGTGCTTTCCTTCCGTGCCACTCGAAGATGTCGGTTGCCAGCGCAGAACCATGCAGGTCAGCGGGACTGACTGCTGCAGGAGCGGCTGCCGCTGTTGCTGTGGAGCGAGATAGTTGCAGGTAGGGCACGCAGAGACCCTATCCCGGAAGTAGCGAGGCATTCGGGGGGCCAGAAAAACTGGCTCTGAGCGACAGAAAGGGTCGCCTGGGCCCCGGGATGGCCACGATGAGCGGTTTCGAAGTATTGTTCCCCGTAGTGCTTTGGGGCACCACCACGCTCTGAGCTGCTGCTGCGTAAGCCTGATCTGACATTCGATGAGGCGCTGCATGCCTCTCGTTTAGCTGAGGCTGTCTCCTCCGCTGTACCTGACCTGTGATGCACACAGCAGTCTCGCTGGTCCCCAGTACAATGCTCCCCGGCGACAGAGGGTAAGACCACCTGCAGGGCTTCAGACCGCCACAACGATGTCCAAATTGTAACTTTGTCTCACACCGTTTTAATGTGTGCCCGGCCCGTTGGGGAAAACCTGTAAATTTCTGCAACAAGCCCAACCACTTCTCGGGCTGCATGCCGTTCGCGTGGGATCCCTGCACAGAAGAGCGCGTGAGAGTCGGTGCGAGTCGCTACTGACCGGACGAGGGGGGTGATGATACAGCGTCTGGTTCCCATCTCCAGCACGATGATCTTCCCCCGTCTGACCTGACTCTTCTCAGAGCGAGCTGAGTGTGTTTCCTTGCGAGGTGCAGCTGGACTGATAACGGACCCGACCGTCCGAGTCACGGTGAATGCACGGCCTTCTCTGCCAAGGTCGACACGGGGGCTTGCTGCCAATGTTATGTCAACAAGCCTGTTCAGGAAGATAAGAAAAATAATGAGCCCGTTTCCTCCCCACAGACAGTGCTGTTTTGCGTGCCTATGGGGGTGGCGTACTTGTTCCTGTGGGGAGGGCCACTCTCCACTGCAAGGTGCTGAAGACCACTCGGCCCCTCTCTTTCTTCCTGCTGGACGGTAAATGTGACCCCCTGCTCGGCGTGGAGGCCTGCCAGGACCTCGGGTTGGTGAGCTTCCACAGTGATGTCCACCTGGTAGAGGCACCCCTGAACCCGCTGGCCGAATTCCCGGACCGGTTCGACTCGGAGCTGGGGAAGTTGCCCTGCAGCTACAGGATCGCCCTCAATCCCGACAATCCTCAACCCCTGTTATCCACTTTGGTAGCAAAAACAGGAAAGCGGACTATTATTTAAATGGTGGCCGATTGGGAAAAGGGGAGATGCAGCGAGACCTGGGTGTCATGGTACACCAGTCATTGAAAGTAGGCATGCAGGTGCAGCAGGCAGTGAAAAAAGCGAATGGTATGTTAGCTTTCATAGCAAAAGGATTTGAGTACAGGAGCAGGGAGGTTCTACTTCAGTTGTACAGGGTCTTGGTGAGACCACACCTGGAGTATTGCGTGCAGTTTTGGTCTCCAAATCTGAGGAAGGACATTATTGCCATAGAGGGAGTGCAGAGAAGGTTCACCAGACTGATTCCTGGGATGTCAGGACTGTCTTATGAAGAAAAGACTGGATAGACTTGGTTTATACTCGTCTGGAATTTAGAGATTAAGAGGGGATCTTATAGAAACTTACAAATTCTTAAGGGTTGGACAGGCTAGATGCAGGAAGATGTTCCGTATGTTGGGGAAGTCCAGGACAAGGGGTCACAGCTTAAGGATAAGGGGGAAATCCTTTAAAGACCGAGATGAGAAAGACTTTCTTCACACAGAGAGTGGTGAGTCTCTGGAACTCTCTGCCACAGAGGGTAGTTGAGGCCAGTTCATTGGCTATATTTAAGAGTGAGTTGGATGTGGCCCTTGTGGCTAAGGGGATCAGAGGGTATGGAGAGAAGGCAGGTACGGGATACTGAGTTGGATGATCAGCCATGATCATATTGAATGGCGGTGCAGGCTCGAAGGGCTGAATGGCCTACTCCTGCACCTAATTTCTATGTTTCTATGTTTCTATGACATCACGCCGGTCGTCCGTCCCCCGCACCGTGTGTCCTTTGCCATGAGGGGCAAGGTCGAGTCTGCTCTTCGCGAGATGGTGGCCACGGGCATCCTGGCGCCCGTCACGGACTCCACCCGGTGGGTTTCTACAATGGTTCTCGCTGCGAAGAAAGATGTGAGGGATAAAGTGATTAAACCCCATTAAAGAAAGGAGTTTTAAAGAGAATTCAAACAGAGAGGGGCTGGAGAGGAGATTCTGACAC
Organism: Okamejei kenojei; assembly: GCA_035221665.1. Taxonomy (NCBI): domain Eukaryota; kingdom Metazoa; phylum Chordata; class Chondrichthyes; order Rajiformes; family Rajidae; genus Okamejei; species Okamejei kenojei. The sequence goes on from CM069160.1 coordinate 37,057,470, forward strand.
AGCTGTGTCTGAAGGTTGCCAGACCCATCCTCGAGGCCTTGAGTAAGAAGAGATGCATTGTATATAGCTAGAGGAGGGAGTGATGTAGAGAGATCCCTATCAGTGGAAAGGAGTGATAGATGGGACCCTTGTCACTATAGCTTAGCTTTAGTACTGATATAGGAGAACTGAGAGGGTTCACTAGGAGGTGAGTAAAACTGGGCCAGGTCATGAGCAATTGAGCATGCTTAATAGAATAAATGAATATTACAAAGACAAGAGCGAAATACGGATCTGCATCAACCCAAAGGACTTGAACTAAGCACTATCCCATTTCCGACACCATTTAGAGAAGGTACACAGAAGGTAAAGTCGTCAGTACTTTATTAAGCACACGTTATACATAGCCCTGGCTGTACGTGTTCTGTCACGAACACTAGAGAGAGAGCTAGGGGCGTGTGGGGTACAATTATACTAACTGGTGGGGGAGTGGTTAGCATGGACATCGTTACTATCAATTAATGGTGTACACACATATCATCTACACCCACGCCCCTCCTCGCCCTCCTATCCTCTTCACAATCAACTTACTAACCCCCCTCTGTTAATTTAGCTGAAGGAAAGTGGCTCCTTGTGCTGTTTTTTCCTTTCCAATCAAACTTCCCGCCCACAAAATGGCCGCCGGACCTCCCCCCAACCTCTCACCATTTCGCGATTATAACCCCCCCTGGCTTCCCACGCCTCCACGCCCCATCTGACCCTCCTATATCCTCTTCACAATCAACTTACTAACCAAACCCCCCTCTGTTAATTTAGCTGAAGGAAAGTGGCTCCTTGTGCTGTTTATTCCTTTCAAATCAAACTTCCCGCCTACAAAATGGCTGCCGGACCCTGCCCCTCTCCTCTCACTCTTTCGCGATTTAAAGCTCCCCCTGGCTTTCCCCCACGCCCACCTCTTAGACCCTCCTATCCTCTTCACAATCAACTTACGTAACTAACCCCCCTCTGTTAATTTTAGTGAAGGAAAGTGGCTCCTTGTGCTGTTTATTCCTTTCAAATCAAACTTCCCGCCTACAAAATGGCTGCCGGACCCTGTCCCCAATCTCTCACTCTTTCGCGATTAAACCCCCCCCCCCTGGCTTCCCCACGCCCCTCCTGACCGTCCTACCCTCTTCACAATCACATTATCGATCCTCTCTGTTAATTTAGCTGAAGGAAAGTAGCTCCTTGTGCTGTCTTTTCTGTTAAACTCCCACTTCCCGCCCACAAATTGGTGGCCGACCCTCCTCTCCCTCTCACCCTTTCGCGATTAAAACTCCCCCTGGCTTCCCCACGCTCCCCCTCGCCCTCCTATCCTCTTCACAGTCACATTATTAACCCTCTCTGTGATTTTTGCCAAAGATCCTATAGCGGAGAAAGAGAGACCACTCCTTCTAAATGCAACGGGGCTGACGTGTAGCACGCGACGGAGGGGAACGTGGGCCTATTTTTCATCCATTTCAGTAACCCGACCCGACCCGACTCGCAGTGTAATCATTGTTGCGGGGGGAACAGTTTGTGTTAATAAATTATAATTCTGAAAATGAGGAGAAGATTTTTACCAAATAACGTTTATTTTTACGAGGATGTTTCCGTAACCGGCTTCCGTCTCCGCACTAGTTATCTTTGCTCCGCTATGGCGGGATCTTTGGTGCGGAGACGGAAGCCGGTTAGGGAAATGGGGCCGTAAATGACCCGTGAATCTGCCCGTGGCCGTCCCCCGTCTTTTTCGTCGAGCGATCTATCTTGCTCGCTATAGTGTCTTTGCTCCTATTCTCTTCAGAATCAAATTATTAACCCCCTCTGTGGTTTTTCCGGAAGGAAAGTCGCCACTTGTGCCGTTCATTCCTTCCAAATCCAACTTCCCGCCCACAAAATGGCTGCCGGACCTCCCCCCCCCTCTCCTCTCACTCTTTCACGATTAAAACTGCCCCTGGCTTCTCTACGTCCCCACTCGCCCTCCTTTCCTCTTCAGAATCAAATTATTAACCCCCTCTGTGAGTTTTTCCGAAGGGAATGGAGGCTTTGTGCCGTTTTTTTTCTGTTAAATTCAAAATTCCCGCCCAGCGGCGCCCACAAAATGGCGGTCGGCCTGACTATGGTGGCAGATTATTACATAGTTCAAGGACTTTTTTCCTCCAGCCACTATGATAGAAACATAGAAACATAGACAATAGGTGCAGGAGGAGGCCATTCGGCCCTTCGAGCCTGCACCGCCATTCAATATGATCATGGCTGACCATCCAACTCAGTATCCCGTACCTGCCTTCTCTCCATACCCCCTGATCCCTTTAGCCACAAGGGCCACATCTAACTCACTCTTAAATATGGCCAACGAACTGGCCTCAACTACCTTCTGTGGCAGAGAATTCCACAGACTCACCACTCTCTGTGTGAAAAATGTTGTTCTCATCTCGGTCCTAAAAGACTTCCCCCTTATCCTTAAAACTTGTGACCCTTGTCCTGGACTTCTCCCCAACATCGGGAACCAATCTTCCTGCATCGTAGCTGTCCACCCTAAGAATTTTGTAAGTTTCTATGAGATCCCCCCCCCCTCGAATCTTCTAAATTCTAGCGAGTACAAGCCGAGTCCTATCCAGTCTTTCGTCGTATGGAAGTCCTGCCCATCCCAGGATCAGTCTGGTGAACCTTCTCTGTAACCTCCCTCTATGGCCAAGACTGTCTTCCTCAATTTGGAGACCAAAAACTGTACGCAATACTCCAAGGAGTGGTCTTCTCAACCAGGAACCCTGTACAACTGCAGAGGACATCTTTGCTCCTAGACTCAACTCCTCTTGTTAATTGAAGGAGGCCAACATTGCTCAAAACTGCATGCAATACTCCAGGAGTGGTCTCACCAGGGCCCCTGTACAACTGCAGAAGGACCTCTTTGCTCCTAGACTCAACTCCTCTTGTTATGAAGGCCAACAGGCCAAAACTGCACACAATACTCCAGGTCCTAAAGGATCTCAGCGAGTACAAGCCGAGTCTATCCAGTCTTTCCTCATATGGAAGTCCTGCCATCCCAGGAATCAGTCTGGTAAGGTAGGAAAAAGTTCCCCCCCCCCCGATCCCCCACATAAAACAAACGGAAAACATTGAAAGAAACTTTAAACAAACGCTAAAAAGAAAAAAAAGGATGAAAAAAACTGAACAGACTGCCGGCAGGGCTGCCATCGCCCGTCCTCCTCCTATTAGTTGTACCACACCACCCCCAGGCTACGGCTAGAGTCTGCGTCCCCTACCAGACATCCAAAGGTTCAGCGTCACGTATATACTCAACTCCTCTTGTTATGAAGGCCAACAGGCCATTGGCGTTCTTCACTGCCTGCTGTACCTGCATGCTTACTTTCATAGACTGATGAACAAGGACCCCAGACCCGTTGTCCATCCCCCCTTTTCTTATTTCCCAACTACTTGACGACGCCCTTCAGATAACAATCTGCCTTCCTGTTTTTGCCACCAAAGTGGATAACCATATAACCATATAACAATTACAGCACGGAAACAGGCCCTCTCGGCCCTTCCAGTCCGTGCCGACCATTTTGTTATCCCCTAGTCCAACTACCTGCACTCAGACATACCCCTCTCTCCATTCCCTTCAACGTCCATATACCTATCCACTTTACTCTTAAATGTAAAATCGATCCGGCTCCACCATTCTGCTGAAGCTGATCCACACAGCCCACCCACCCTCTGAGTAAAGAAGTTCCCCATCAAGTTACCCCTAACTTCTGTCCCTTAATTCTCATGTCATGCCCTCTTGTTTGAATCTTCCCTATCCCTCAATGGGAAAAACGTAAATCCATTCAACTCTGTCTAATCCCTTTCATCATTTAAAGCCCTCAATCAAGGTCCCCTTAACCTCTGTCTTTTCTGCTCTCAAAGAAAAAGATCCTAACTGTTCAACCTTTCTCTGTAACATAGTTGCTGAACCGGCACATTCTATAAATCTCCTCTCTGTACTCCTCTATTTTGTTGACATCCTTCCCTATAATTAGGCGACCAAAAATTGGTACACCATACTCCAGAAATTGGTCTTACCAATGCCTTTACAATTTTCAAACATTACTTCCCACTCCTATATTCAATGCTCTGATTTATAAAGGCCAGCACCACCAAAGGCTTTCTTTACACCCCTATCTACATGCTATTCCAAGATTTCCACCTTCAGGGAACTATGCAACGGTTTATTCCAAATAGAACCCTCCGTTTCCACAGATTCTCAATTCCCTTCCATTTACCATGTACGTCCAATTTTGATTTGTCCTGCCATGAATGAAGCACTTCACACTTATCAGCATTAAACTCTAATCGCCATCTTCAGCCCAATTTTTCCATATGCCCAATCTCGTCTTAGACTATACGGGGTTGTCCCCTCCAGATGGATTAAGAGGCTCCGTGCGTCAAGCCCTTTGACCCAGTGATCTAACGTGCAAACCCTCCTCCCCCCTATAAATAATTACCCAGAATGTTGGGCCAGTTTGCAACTGAAACAAACTCCAACATTTACACAGAAACACAGAAAGTAGGCGCAGGAGGAGGCCATTCGGCCCTTCGAGCCAGCACCGCCATTCATCGCGATCACGGCTGACCGTCCCTATCAATAACCCTGCCTGCCATCTTCCCCATATCCCCTGCTCCACCACCCTCCTAGAGCTTCTATCCAACTCTCTCTTATAATCCAACCATGACTTGGCTCCACTGCCCTCTGTGGCAGGGAATTCCCACAGATTCACAAACACCTCTGGGTGGAAAAGTTTCTCCTCACCTCAGTCTTTTAAATGACTCCCATTAACTAAGACTGTGGTGGCCCCCTGGATCTGGACTCGCCCAACATGTGGACATTTTTTTCCTGCCATCTAGCTTGTCCATCCTTTTATAATTTTAATGTTTCTATAAGAATCCCCCCCCTCATCCTTCTAAACTCCATGAATACAAGCCTGGCCTTATCAATCTTTCCTCGTAGACAGTCCCGCCGATCCCAGGGATAAATATGGTGAACCTAACGCTGCACTGCCTCAATTACAAGAAGTCCGTCTCAAAATAGAGGGGACCAAAACTGTACACCATGACTTTCTCTCTCCCCCTCTCTCTCCTCCCTTCACCATTCCTCTCCCCTTCTCTGTCCCTCTCCCTCCTCTCCTCTCTACCACCCTTACCCCTCACCTTCCCTCTCTCCTCTCCCCCTATCTACTCCCACCATCCTCTTTTCTCTCTCCCCTTCTCCTCCCCCTCTCTCCATCACCTTCTCTCTCCATCTCCCTCTCTCGTCTCCTCCTCCTCCCTTCTATCCTCCCCCTCTCCCTCCTCCCCTCTTTCTATCTCTCCCTTTGCCCCCTCTGTCCCTCTCCCTCTCTCCCTCCTCCTCTTCCTGTCCCCTTCTCCTCCTCGCTAAACTCCCCCTTCCCCTCATCCCTACCTCTATCCCTCTATCTAATCCCAGGTTTGGATAGGCCTGGGTTGACAGGGCAAATGCATGGCAGATGCATATAATGTGGATAAATGTGAGTTTAATCCACTTGGTGGCAAAACCAGGAGGGAACTATTATTTGAATGGAGGGTGATTAGAAAAGGGGAGATGCAGCGAACCTGGTGTCATGTGTACAACCAGTCATTAAAGGTAGTCATGCAGGTGTCAGCAGGCTGTGAAGAAAGGGCAAAAATGGTATGTTGGCATTCATACAAAAGATTTGAGTACAGAGCAGGGAGGTTTCTACTGCATGTATGAACAGGGTTTTGGGTGAGGCCACCCCTGGAGTAATTGGGTACAGTTTTTCTCCTTATCTAGGAAGGACTTATTAGCCATAGAGGGAGCCACAGAGAAGGTTCATCCAAGACTGATTCTGGGATGGCAGACTTCCATATGAAGAAAGACTTGATAAGACCCTCTCGGCTTGTACTCGCTGGAATTTAGAAGATTGAGGGGGGATCTTTACAAAATTCTTAAGGGGTTGGACAGGCTAGACAGCAGGAAGATTGTTCCCGTGTTGGGGAAGTTTTCCAGGACAAGGGGTCACACAGTTTAAGGATAAGGGGAAGTCATTAGGACCGAGATGAGAAGAAACATTTTCACACAGAGAGTGATGAATCTGGGAATTCTCTGGCCACAGAAGTAGTTTGAGGCCAGTTCGTTGTCCATATTTAAGAGGGAGTTAGAATGTGACCGCCTTGGCTACAGGGATCAGGGGGTATTGAGAGAAGGCAGTACGGGATACAGATTTGGATGATCAGCCATGAATCATAATGAATGGCGGTGCAGGCTCGAGGGCCGAATGGCCTCCTCGCTGCACCTGATTTCTATTTTTTCTATTTTCCCCCCCCCCCCCCCCCTCCCCCCGCCCTCCC